>APFE031617925.1:2067-34877 GCA_000404065.3 Pinus taeda | reverse complement strand
CATTAGAGGTTTACCCCCCTTCATTATAAAGCTATACTCGGTGTAAGACAAATGGTGACATGGATGCCCGAATTCTGAGTAGAGGAAGAAGGTGTATGTCTGGGATGTGTCGAAGGAAAGCTCAAAAGAGGACCATTCCCCTCAAGCCAAAGCAAGACCTCCAATGTATTACAGTTGGTTCACTCAGGCATATCTGAGGCTGGCATTAAGAGGGAGACTACTACACCACATACTTCCAAGCAGAATGGTGTGGCGGGAGGGAAGAACCACACGATGATGGAAGCTGTCCGAGCCATGTTACATGATCAAAGACTTCTGAAGTTTCCATGGGTTGAAACTACAAACACTGTCGTATATGTACAAATCAATGCCCTCATCAAGCATTGGGTTTGAAGATTCCTGAAGAAAAGTTCACCGGTAAGAAACCTGATGTTTCTCATTTTAGAATTTTTGGAAGCCCTATATATATTCATGTGCCGAAAGAGAAAAGAAATAAATTGGGTGCATCTGGAAAGAAGGGAATTTTCATGGGCTATGGTGAAAATACTAAAGGCTATAGAATCTATGTAGCCGGTCAAAGGGAAGTTGTAATTAGTCATGATGTCACCTTTTACAAAGATATGGCTCTCAGCAAGGTGAACAATCTTCCGACTTTGAGGAGCTCTCAAGAAGCCGACACCAGGGAACCGAAAGAAAAGGATGATGAATCAATGCCTGATGTAGCAGAACCCATGGATCCGATTGATCCTCCTCCATATGAGCCTTCCTCTTCTAGAAAGAGGCATTCATGGCTTAAGGGGTTACTTGATGATGTTGAAGGACATGCTGCACCCTGAGGAACCTTCCGTCAAAGTAAGAAACATAACAGGTATCAGGGATACCTGACTATCATGAGCACGATCATACAAAATGAGCCTTCATCATTCTCAGATGTTGTCAAGCATTAACTATGGAAGGATGCTATGACCATAGAATATCATTCTATTATGGAGAATGATGTTTGGGAAGTAGTTCCCAGACCCTGGACAAGACAATTGTTACTTCAAAATGGATTTACAAGATAAATCATGCAGCAAATGGAAGTATGGAAAAGTATAAGGTTCATTTTGTTGCTTGTGGTTTATCCCAGAAGGAAGGTATAGACTATGATTTTTTCACCTGTTGCCAGATATACGAGCATCCGCTTGATCATAGCCCTTGTGGCTTCAGAAGGATGGAACCTGCATCAGATGGATGTCAAGACCGCGTTCTTGCACGGTTCGATCAAAGAAGAGGTCTATGTGGAGCAACACAAAGGATTTGAGATTTATGATCAAAAATCTCATGTATGCAGGTTGAAGAAGGCTCTTTATGGGCTGAAGCAAGCACCCCGAGCATGGTATGAGAGGATCGACAACTACTTGATGAAGTTGGGGATTCACTAGGAGTGAAGCTGATCCTAACCTTTACTTTAAGGTTGAAGATGATAAACGTCTCTTACTGGTGTTATATGTGGATGACCTCTTTCTAATAGGTGCACACCCTCTCATTCAAAAATGTAAGAGGGAGTTGGCTTCTAAATTTGAAATAAAGGACCTAGGACTGATGCACTATTTCCTAGGACTTGAAGTGTGGCAAAAGCCAAGGGAAATTTTCCTCTCTCAAGGAAAATATGTGGTGAAGATTCTGAAAATATTGGATATGGTGGACTGCAAGCCTGTGACTACCTCGAGGATCTTAACTTTTAGAAGTTATATGGTAGTGATGTCGGACCAAATTTGGGAAATGCCTCTGAGTTTCATAAACTCATTCGCATTGATGTTCTTAATGAACCTCCATCCGAACATATGTTTTGCAGTTAGCATTGTGAGCTCATATTTGGTTGAGCCTCACTGGATTGATGCCAAGAATCTTCTGAGATTTCTTCGTGGTACAATGTGTTAAGATACACTGCCGGAGATGTAAGACTGCTTGGATATACTGATGGTGATTGGGCAGGCAGTGTGGTGGACCGTAAGAGCACTTCCGGGTGTTGTTTCACCTTGGGATCTGCTTCGATATCCTGGATGAGCAGGAAGTAGAAGTCGGTGGCTTTGAGCACTGCCGAAGCAGAATATATTGCTGCTAGCATCACCTTGTGTGAGGTAGTCTGGTTGCGAAATCTCTTCAGTGAGTTGTTTGAATTTACATTGGATACCATTGTGATTCTCTGTAACAACCAGAGGTGGGATTCGATTATTGAGGAATCTCGTATTTGTCGATTGCTCCAGTAGATAAACATCATCTGGGATATGGTAAGTCGATGAGCAAGGAGGCTCCATCGCATTAAGATGATGTATAGGTTGATACACCTTGTGAAACCCCGAGAAAGATCTAATTCTAACGATTTTCCCAACGACTTGGAAGTCGGCAAAGAAACCCTTGTACCAAGGGTCCTGCATGTGCAACATTGAGCTCTAGGAGCTCTTAGGGCTTGGGTTTCCCTACTTGGAGCAAACATATGACCACAGGGTGACTCACCCCCCTGTGGTGCGCACTGGACAAGAATGATTCGCTCTCTTTGTGGAACAAGATGATTCGTCTCTCTTGTGGAACAGGATGAGTTCGCTTTCACATTGTAGCAGGGATTGATGTGTTCTCCTATTGAGGCCTGGATTGATGTGTTCTCCATGGTAGCCTGGATTGATGTGTTCTCCATGGTGATTGTAGTAGGAGTTGTACCATATTATGACGCTGACTTCGGGTTGGTTGAGACTGGTCTGGGACCAGTGGTACATACTCCGAGACTAACTTCGTGTCAGTGTAGTACTGGTCTAGGACCAGTGAGAGTAGTACATACTATGACGCTGACTTCGGGTCGGTTGAGACTGGTCTGGGACCAGTGGTACACTCTTTGAAACTGCGATACTGGTCTGGGACCAGTGGTAGGAGTGGTACTTACTATGAAGCTGACTTTGGGTCAGCTGAGACTGGTCTGGGACTAGTGGTACGCACTCTGATTGATGCAAGATTGATGTGTTCTCCTGTGAGGACATGATTGATTAGTTCTCCTGTTGAGGCATCCTACCCATGCAATCTAGGACTCATGGGAAGTACCTCTCATCTGATCAATGAGTAGGGAAATGAAGTTAGGGACCATAGTAGTACCGATGGATGCATCATTTTATCTACCGTACTCCCTGCGCTAGGATGACCTCCATTGATCTGGGATCAATGATACTGGTCTGGGACCAGTGGTAGGAGTTGTACCATACTATGATGCTGACTTTAGGTCGGTTGAGACTGGTCTGGGACCAGTGGTACATACTCTGAGACTGACTTCATGTCAGTGTAATACTGGTCTGGGACCAATGAGAGTGGTACATATTATGATGTTGACTTCGGGTCAGATGAGACTAGTCTGGGACCAGTGGTACACTCTCTGAGACTACGATACTGGTCTGGGACTAGTGGTAGGAGTGGTACTTACTATGAAGCTGACTTCGGGTCGGTTGAGACTGGTTTGGGACCAGTGGTATGCACTCTGAGAATGACTTTGAGTCAGTGGAGGATGATACTGGTTTAGCACCAGTGGAGTTGTACTCACTATGACGCTGACTTCGGGTTGGTTGAGACTAGTCTAGGACTAATGGTACATACTCTGAGACTGACTTTGAGTCAGTATGATAAATCCTCGATCATTTCTTCTTCTTCATAATTCGGACAAAAGCAAAGCAGAACAGAACAATGCAAGAGCAGAGCAAAATAGAGCAAAACGGTACAGATCAGTACAGGGCAGAACAAGTCAAAGCAGATCAGGCAGAATTGAGCAGAGCAGGGCAAGGGTCAGGCTATACAGGGCAGTGCATTTGATGGATGAATAGTAACGACCGATAGACAGATTGCAAATGAACTTCTCCATGGTTGAGAGGGAGTGTTAAAATTGGCAACCAGGGAAAAACTTCATGTGGGTCATCTTATTCATGGCTGATAATAATTTTATTAGATTCCTCTCGTCGAGAGGTGTAGGATTGATATAAACATCATCTGATTCCGATAAGTATTCATGGAGATATGAATTTATTTTGATTATGGAATTATTATCAAGCCGACCTAAAACTCATGTAGGCTCAGAAGCCCAACAGTCACATCTATTCACCCACCAACGTTGTGTATAAATATAAGAGGACTTTTCCTCATTGGCATCTCATCTCATCACATCTCTCTCTCTCTACTGCGCAGATATGAGTCTCTTCTCTACTGCGCTGAAATGGGTCTCTCTCTCTCACACATGTGAAACCGGAAGCTGTTGAAATTGAAGCTGCAACTGCAGAAGTAAATATTGACTTGTGAGGCCTAGAAGATCTCCTCTTTGGAACTGCGCTGTAGGTTGATCTGAACCTCCTCTGAAAGCCGCAACTTTTGGTGGTGGAATGAAGTCAATCCGATGAACGGTTTGCAAGATATCGACTACCCTAGTTTGAAGCCGGAAACTACTGAAACTGAAGCTGCAACTGCAGAAGTAAATATTGACTTGCGAGGCCTAGAAGATCTCCTCTTTGGAACTGTTCTATAGGTTCATCTGAACCTCCTCTAAAATCTGCAACTTTTGGTGGTGGAATGAAGTCAATTCGATGAACAGTTTGCAAGATATCGACTGCCCTAGTTTGAAGCCGGAAACTGCTGAAACTGAAGCTGCAACTGCAGAAGTAAAGATTGACTTGCGAGACCTAAAATATCTCCTCTTTGGAACTGCGCTGTAGGTTCATCTGATCCTCCTCTGAAATACGAAACTTTTGGTGGTGGAATGAGGTCAATCTGACGGTCGGTTTGTGAGATATCGTCTGCCCTAGTTTGATAATGAAGCCGCTAATGCTGATGCTGCTGATCTAGGGTTTGCTACTGCTGATATGAATCAAATTCATTGTACTATTTCTCTCTGCTGAATTATTGAAGATAAAAGAAGATTTGATCAAAGGGTTTCCCCATTCATTGTGGGGTTTGTCCCTGGCTAGCCGCCACATCTTGTGTCTCTTGTCATGGCTTGTTTTCTGTCGATCGTTTAATGTTCTATCTGCACTTTGCTTCATGTACATGTGATTGCTAATCGGTGGAATATAATAATAAAAAGAAGTAAATTGTTATAAGCATAGAACATACCATAACTTAACACCTCCAAAACCTCAAGATCCCTATAACATGGAAAGTCTTCAATGGCTTACCAGGAGAGGACGACATCAAAACCTTCATCGATGATGTTATTCCTCCTTTCAGTAAGGAGGAGACAAAACAAGAAAAAGCAGATATAGATCTAGATGGGGAGGAGATTGATACATAAGAAACTAATATAGAGCGATATGATGAAGGTGAACAGAAAGAAACATGATGTTGAAACAGAAGAGAAAGAAGGCATTGAAACAAAAAAAGAAAGAGAAGCAAGAAACAAAAGAGCTAAGTGGCCTCAGGGACAGAGAAGTAGTTGAACAATCAAACCCCATGGCCCTAATCAACATCTAATTGCAAGTAATCCTCAGCTAACACTTAAATATCTTGATGTCCAAGGGAAAGCAAAGCTAACACTTAGATATCTTGATGTCCAAGGGAAAGCAAGTACACAGTATGAGGATCTGTTTAGGCTGCTAAAGAAATGATAATATACATGCCTGCTAAAACAAATAACACACTTCCACATAGCTTGAAGATCAAAGAATATCAGTGGGGAGAAGGAGAAAGGAAAGGAGACTGCTATAAATAAGAATAAAAGACCACAACAGAAGCATGAGATGTCAGAGAGGCTTCTAGAGCCACTAAGTTGCTCAGAGGATGAGCAACACTTTCAGCAGGGGGTGATGATAAGTCTCATTATTGAGTAATTATATGGGTCTTAATTGGCCTTAATTCACCTCCTAGCTTAGTCAAACCAACTATTCTCACAACTTGTTGCATACTTTTGATTATATTTTGCTTATGAGTTGAGTTAGAGTTGTATATTTTTCTTTGTGGTCTAATGTGCATGTAATGCAGGAATAAAGGATAAAAGCAAGGGAAATGCATGGATAAAAGGTAAAAGCAACGAACTATGGTAAAAGACCTTGGTAAAACTTGGATGAGACAAGGGAGGGGAATTACAGGAGGTAAATCCTCCTCATTTGCCCATTCATTTGAATATCCCCCCATCAGCTAAAAGTACACACAGCCAAATTAGGAGTACTAAAAGAGAGCCAAGCAAGTGGAAGTACAAGTAGCCTCCTTACTAGAAGGCAACCGAGCTAGTGAAAGTGAAAGGACAAGTTACCATTAAGTTGGGAGTTGTACCTCCCTAATTTTGAGGGAAGTCATTGAGACTTCATATGTATAAATAGATGGGCTTAGGACCTCAGTTTTTTTAGGCATTCAACCAATAGTCAGTCAGTCAGATAGTAAGTATTCGAACCTTTTGACTTGTAACAGTTTGATGTAATACAGTGTTCTTTGATAATGAAGACAAGTTTTGATTTGAACCAGCGCTGAGTTGACTCAGAGGGTTGAAGCTCTTGGGTTAGGGCCCAACCCTAGTAGCCAAAGCTCCTCTTTGTTATACTATTATGTTAGCATAGCATCCTGCTTTCTGTTCATTTGCTTAATCAAATGCATTCTCGTTACTGCAGTATAGATTCATGCTTTCTGTTCATTCACTTAAGCAGTTCATTTCCATTACAGCACTAGCATAGGTGCATCATTTGATTATTCATTTGGTTAAGTAGATTCATGTTCATTATAGTGGTTCAACATAGATTCATGGCTTTCATATTCATTTACTGAGTGGTTGCAGTTTCATTACAGTAGTGCAAGGCAAATTGGTTGTGTTTTAGTTTGTTCCATTTATGCTTTCATTTAACCAGTAAGTTGACAAAGAAAATATCCACAAGGTTGCTCACAGGTGTCTCGGCCTCACCTCCTCCCTCTGGGACCATGAGGTGAGGAAGGAACCTTGCAGCAACCCCAAAAACATAGGGTTTCGGTTTTCATAGGGTTTGTCGTTTAATGCAATCATGTGGTTCATCATATCATTTCTTGGTTCGTCTCATGATCATTCACTCATTTCCTGGTCATTTGTTCCTTCACCCTCTGCCTAAGACCTCACTCATACTGTAGTTCTCCTTCGCCCCAAAATTCTTGCGCAAGAATTGATAATTCATGTTTAAATAGTTTTACCGGTAAAACGCCTTTCACAAGCCAAATCGTCCAATCGCCACTCAAATCCACTTTTCGCGTTTGACTTTTTTCCCCTTTAAATCCCCACCGTTGGTCTGCCTTTTCAAATCCAATAGTTGTCGCACACCCGCTCACCAACCTGCTTAGTCACATCTACATCGTAGATCTACTTTTCTATATCTGACGGCCTTCACGCCATATCATGTGGATTTCTGTTCGAACGTTATCTGCCCAAGGGCACACAAGATGGGTGGTTTCCCCTTGCTACGTGTTGACCGGGGAGGCTAATTACATGAATTTTCAAAATACAACTTATGGTTTTGAGGGCGTGCGAGATACTTCTTACCGCCCTCCAAACCCACTCATCATTTCCGCACGTTTCATTCCGCGCTCCAATCTCTACCATCGATCTGCCCTGGCAGATCTGACAATTGTCGCATCACCCGATCACTTTATCACCTTGAACTCTCCATCGTCGATCTGTCTCTTGATCTGACAACTGTCTCTTCACCCAATCGCCAACTGGCTTGGCCGATCTCCCCAGTTCATTTTTCGATCGCCTCCGTGATATAATCTCAGTTGTCCATCATGTTAGTCCACCATCTCTGCCATTTGCCTACGTACCCTCCCACTATCTAATCTCAACCATTAATTTACCCTTCACCCGCTTGATCCAACAGTCCTCATGCGTTGTTGCTCATTACGTCCTCTTTTCACCATTTTGACCTTTGATCGCTTCTTCTGCTTATGCATAGACTTAGCTCAGTTCCATTTCTAACCCCTTAGTCTAGTTTTACTGCTTTACTCCTACAACTTAGATAGTTAGCATTAGATTAGTGTTGCTTAGAAATTCTACTTAGTCTAGTTGTTTTCATGATTAATTAGGTTATGGTGATTTAGGTTTGCATGTTGTTTTCTTCATTTCTACAGTAGATTAGCTCTCCCCTAGACTAGGTTTGCTCTCCTTCCATCAAAATCAAGCTTCTTTTGACCCTATAGAAGTCTGGATTGGAACCCCTAGGTCTCTTGCTAGATGAGCAGTGACAACAGGAAGCACCTTGTCTTCTATTGGTGTATATAGCACAATCACCTCCAAGTTTGTATGAACCCTAGGTTGATAAGTAAAGCTGGTAGCCCTAGAAGTTGCAACATTCTTGCCACAATACCTAGGCTCATCGGCCAACACCTCCAACCACATTCATCAAATAACCTATCACTTAGATGGATCAACCAAATCCACAAATGATAGTTCAAAATTTAATTTCAAGGTTGGGCTTCATGGCCTTTCAAGCAATGAAGTAAGCTCCCTCATACATTGGGATTTGTAAGTCCATCCCCTCCTTTAGTTTTCCATCACAAAAACTTAAATTTAATTATTTACAACATGATGAAATTCTTTCAAATTAAACATAATGAGGAATTTCTAAGTCTAAGTTTCAAACCGAAAATTGCTCATTGTGATTAATCTGGAAGAATTTCATCATCAAAAACATTATGAATCACAAAATATTGAACTAATAAATGTTTACAACATATTGTATTATCTAGTCATGGCTCTTATGTCCTTGTTGGCATTTCAATCACGTTATAAAAATGGGGATAAACATGAGGGTTGTTACAAAAAATCATATGCAACTCATTCACATAGCTTGATTGATATTTCAATCACTACTTGGAGAAGAGACAAACCCACCAAGGAGCAACATCAAGCCTAAAGGTGAGACAAATGAACTCATAGAAGAGGCAATAAGCAATAGTCCTTTAACGTAGGGAATTGAAATCTTACATTACTGGTGCAGCAAGGGGCCCAAATGCCTCTTAAATAGGTGGTTCCATAGTTATTTCTATATGTTTATTTTATCTAAAGATGGAGGGAGAAGAAGTGGTATATTTTTTTGTGTTTTTTTGTAATAGAGAGATCATTTCACGCCTAGTGACTTGAATCTCTGCATGTTTACTCCTAAACTCTTTTGATTCCTCAACTGTGGTTGCCTTACATCATTTTCATTACAATATCCATGAAATTCTTGATCACCTCTCCTCATCCTACTTTTATGTGATTTATGTTGTTGGAATTGATGTTTAACCTACCAGAGTTATTTCCAGGTCTTCACTTTGGTTAATTCCTTAACTTATAGGCCTATTTGGGTATGATGTCTTTAATTTTTTTTCCTTAAGTTTGTTTTTAGTTGATTCATTTCCTTGGATGGTTGTTGTTTATGCACTTGTACAAACTAAGGACCTACAATTGAGACCTACGTGTACTCTTCTGACATGATATCAACATTTTACTGCAAAACATGGCCGATGGCACTTCATGCAAGCATATATGCATTTTTTAATTGTATTTGAGGTTATGGGTGTAAGAAAGGTTTTCCTTGGCTACGCATTTCACCCTCATCATTATGTTTTTTGTTTTGATTGGGTGCTACTTTTAAGGCTACCGTATATCCACATAATTTAAGCAAGTAGTAGGGCATACCATGATACCCATAAGGCATGCCATCATGCCAAGAGTGGTTATCTTTAATAGCCTACATCACTTTATTTACCAATATTTTTGGAAACCTATTTTCTAAAGACTTAAGGATTTTGAAAAACAAATGGTTATTTGAGTCATAGAAAATATTGACATAATTCCCTTTATGAGCATTTGGATACCATTATAATAATAAGGAGTGAAGTTTATCTGCCATTCTTTTCACAATAATTCTTTGAGTATCCTTGTATGATAAGACATATAAAACATAGGAAACCATATCAACTAACATGCCTTGGGGTAATTTAGAGGACTATAGGCATAGATGGTTGTTGAATTTGGGCCAAATGAATCTGATAACATGGTTGGAGACTCATCTGTAATCTAGAGCATGTAATATGACATGAATATAGTTAACTCTTCCTTGAAGACCTTATATACAAGCCAAGATATATTGTTGTAAAGAAATTTAAATTCATTAGTATCAAATTCACTCCTCTTGGTGGCTAAAGAAGTGGTGATACCAACTAGCTATTGATGAATTAATATAGAGACAGGTGCTCACTGAATACTTATTATGTTTTTCTAAAAGTTAAATTAGTAATGGATCTTAAAGCAATTCCATACTTTCAATTGATATCGTGTCACCTTTAAAGAGAGGGATGTTGAGGTTAATTCACACTCAAAATGCATTTTGGCCACCAAAATGTTAAACCATTGTCAATATATTTGTATGCATGGGAAGGGACAACTAAATAGATGTTAGGTATTGACTTAGATAATGATGGTAGTTTTAAGAAAGAGGGTAAGGGGAAATGTCAAGTGAGAGCGTAAGATAAACTAGAGGTGGTAATGTTAGAAGAAAATTTTAAAAATATATGGATTTATTACTTGATGAATGAGGGATATGTTCTTATGACAGTGAGACAAATGGAGACAAGGAAGTGACATTGAGATATAGTCATTATGTGAAAAAACTAGAAATCAACCCCATTTCTTAAATTGGACATTGATGTTTTTTATTGATGGGAGAACAAATCAATTGTTGCATTTTATTTAACTTGCCTTTGGCTCCATTTTGAGGATGGTGTTACAAATGTTCCATACAATAGTGAAGTTAAACTTATAGAGTACACTGACCCAAAGTACAAATATAAAAGATTGGATATGGTTGGTAAAGTATCTACTGATTATGTAGATATATGGAATGTGTGCACTTTCCAACCAAATAAAAGAAACCAATCAAACCAAAGGAATATATATAGATAGATATTAAAGGCCAAAAGCTTTGTGAAATGTTGCGTTGTTTATAAATAGTTCACATCCTTCAAGCACAAACAAGCTACCTAATTGTATTTTTAGGTTTGTGCTATAAAACTAGTAGCTATGGGGAAAGAGTTGTTGATTGATTACAATTTGAATAAAATTAAGGAAAGAGGCAATTATGTTCTCCAATTTATCATTTTCTATTTATTGATTGTGTTTGGATATGATTTGGAATAGTTTTATCTTATGCATATTTACTCTAATAAACATGTCTATGTTTATTTTGTAGGTTGATTCAGTCTCTTAGGCTAGGTTTTGTTCATTTAAGCAATTAGGCTAGTTTTTAGTTCATTCAAGATTTTTGTGTATCTCAATAGTTGAATAGGTGAAAATGCTCTAGTTGATGGTCTCACTAGAGAAATGGTGTATGTCTCCACGATTCCACAAAACTAGGCTCGAGTCTAACACATTGAGCAATATTTGCAATAGCAAATTAGAATAAAAGACAAAAGATTGCAAAGCCACCATGAATTAATTCTCATTAGGTCCCTATTATGCGAGTGCATGAATACATTGTTATGGATTATGTGCCCATTATTAAGGCTATTAATGTTAGCTAGAGGTTGACTATACCACCATGTCTATTACACTGAGTACTAATCACAGCAATTATATTTATAATGAACTTTACTAATTTGGATGTTTCATCAATAATAAATCATATTTTTATGTTCGTATAAGATGAAAAAAATGACTTATAAATGTGGGTTGTGCTTGGATGTGTGTGGGCCCTGTGCACAAAGGAATCTTTTATAGTCTCAACAATAATGTCTATTGAGAGAAGAAGAGCACTAAGAATAATATGGAAATATCAAAATTATGGGTGTGATGAAACCAAAAGAACTAAAAAGAAATAATGATTAAACACAAATGTGTTGTATTATTCAAAATCTTCAAATATAATTAGTACATTTGATCGTATTTTATGTTACTTTTGATTGGTATATATGATTTTTTAATTTTAATTTTGCATATTTGTCATTATGGTCTATACATGCATTGTTTGATAATTAAATTGTGTAGGGGAAATGAGAGTGATGCGGGTACGGTGGGTTGGGGACTCTATGGTCTTCCACCTTCTCATGGTTGGTCTTGTTAGTGGAGAAAAAAACATTCTCAAAACCAAAAGAATCTTAAGGTAGTAAATTTGCCACATCATAAATCAAATAATGAGCATGACCCTCAAATTGTTTTTAATTAGGTTTTCATTGAGTTCTTCTAATTTCCTCTTTTTTGTAATATGTTTATTAAATTAATTGTAATCAATTTTTATGGCTTCCATTATAGGTAAATTTTGATGTAATAATGGATTATATGATCAGTTAAAACAAGTACCAAGTGGTGCCATGGGATGTGTTTAACAAACTTGACATGAAGATTAACTTGATTATGGTTGTCAACTTTCCAATTGTGAGTGATACTATTGGCAAGACAAACAGTGTTTAAGTACTCTTATTGCTATTATACCTTTTCTACAATTCCAGCATCATGAGACATTTATATTTTCCTGAAAGAGTCTTTTTTATTAGGAATCATATAACATTTCGATTATGGAAATTTTGTGAAAATTTTGAACTACTCCTTGGTCTAAAATGTGTGCTTATTTAATAAATGTTGTTTACTTAAAATGTTATAGGTAGTTGGAATTTCCCTAATGAATGATGTAACACTATCAATTATATGTTTAAGCACTCTCTGTTCTAGATGTTATTTTTTATGCTTTTTTGTAGTTTTTGTTATAATATGCCTTATTTTCCAAAGTGTTTTTACCATGCTACAAATCCTTGTTTTTGGTGGCCACAAAATCATGTTTTCTGAAATAGCATTTGCAATGGTCCCATTTTAGGTTATTGTCAAACACGTCAATGAAGGTACACTCATTGATATCTTCATATTGACTTAAGCTTCTAAATAAATATTTTTGAAAAATAATGAACTGGTCAGAAAAATGGAAAATTTGATTAAAGAAGCAATTTGGATAACCAAAGCACAAGTGTATCATGAGACATTTATGTTTTCCTAAATGAGTAAGACTTGTAAGTTCTATTAGGAACCATATAAAATTTAGATTATGGAACTTTTTTAAATATTTAGAAATGCCCTGTGGTTTAAAATGTGTGCTCATTGAATAAATGTACCTAAACTATTTCCTTATTTAAATAAAATATTATATGTGGTTAGAATTCCCTTGACAAATGATGTAATACATGTCAATTATTTGTTGTTTGATATATATTAAATAAATTCTCTTGACTGATGAAATTAGGCATATTTTTGTTCCTCCACATTAATATCATTGTCCAAATGTCTCTCTTTTCATCGAACTTACTAGTTGTAGATATTAGTGATTAGGGGTTCTAAGGGTATCAATGTTTTGTATCTTCCTAGATTTATATTAGTTATCTAATTTTTATTTTTTATTTTATTTTATTTTTAAATAGTACTTACGACAAGAATATTATCAGTCTAGTAGATACTACATTGCATAATTCAAATTAAAATACCATGACCCTACTTTTTAATATTTTTTCATCCAAAAAAATATCATGAAATCAATTTTTTCATGTTTTGTTCAACCTTTGTAATGCTAAATGGATATTAAAGGTTTAACATTTTTGTCAAATAAACATTAGATATTCAATGTATAAGACTTCTTCAATGCCTTCTAAAACAATATGGAATTCTACATTGCATGGACCTATTGAAAGTCAATTTGATGACAAACTTGTGTCAATTCACTAGCACAAAAAAACCATTGGTCTACTCACTGTCGGTTATTCGATGTAACGTGGGTATTCCCAAATTTCTATATAATGTAAAATTTGTGTTGATTAAAAAATGAATAATGGACATGACGTGAATTCCTTTTTTATTGTTGTTATTATTAGGTTTACAACATATAGCCAATGTTCTAAGTGTTGAACGGGCAACACAATAAGCATGAAATTCATCCAATGTTTATGCTTTGACATTTGCAATATTTTAAATGTCAATTTCATATTGGATATCAAAGATGAGGTAGGTTTTGTTGTAGTTTCCAAATATCTTTTGCATAGGCTTGGTGTTTTAGCATGTGGAAGATAATTTATTGTTTTTTAGGTGCTTGCTTGGTGCAGTAAGTGATTTATGTCTTCTTTCTTAAGTATAACTTATGAAAAGTACAATAATTAAAGTCAATTAATTATTGTGAATTATTACATCATTTTTTAAGCATAAATAATTTAATTATTTAAATGACTTGGAAATAATCTCAAATATTGATCTCCAAGATCTTCTAGAAGGGAGATCGTGGTTAGGGATTTGGACTTAATTATAAAAGAAGCATAGTGAAGATGTGAAGACACAAGAGAGGGAGAGAGAGGCATTTATGACATTTTCAGGAAAGCAATTTTCTCAAGAAGGAGACAGTGAATTCTCTAGAGCATGAGGCTCAATTCAACTGAGAAGAAGGAAGAAGAATACAGGGATAGTTTCAGATTGTTTGAAGGAGGTCGATTTATTGAGAATTCGAGGGTCCATAATGTTGAAGTGAGAAGGAGGCATAGTTGTTTGGGAGGAAAATTTTCCAGGGCCAAGTTATGAGTGAGCAAAGGCCAAGTGAGAGCTAGGTGCAAAGGCTGATATTCTTATGAGAAGTGGACTGATTTTTTTATGTTGAATTTCTTGAGAGGTCGATTTCTCATTAGTTGATTTTCCTTTGGCCAAACTATTCTAGTGGGGATGAGTTGCAATTTCTAGACAAAATATTTTTTCTTTGTAAATTCTATATGGGTTGAAACCCTAATTTTCCATATTAATAAATGACAGAGAATTGTTGTGGGTGAATTATTTATATTGCAAAGCATGATTGATCTCTCTGATTTATTTATGTTTCATATATTTCTAGATGTTAAAATACCAATGATTTTATTTTTCAGTAATTTAGGATATATTTTGTAATTAAATAAATTGTTGGGAATAAATAATTTGTGTGAGAAAAGAAATATGGACTGGTATTAGAAGATTTAAAATGTGTTGTCGCTACGACAAACACCCTCCAAAAATTTTCTTGCACTTGAATTTTGGAGCCTATTGAGGATATTGTGATATGTCGTTATATGTTCACCTCATGATCATCTAAATTTTTGTAAAGTATTGAGTCTTCTTCTAAGTTTCAAAGTCACTTGCTTATGCATGCTCAGTTTTTGGAGCATTTACAAATGCACTTCTTTCAATGCAAGCTTACATAACCACTATGCAACTCTTAAAGTTGAGGCTTGTGCAATCACTAGTGATAGTGACTAAAAAATCCATAAGCATAGTGTACTACAAAACACATGTCAACAATTAGTGTGCACTCTCCATTGACAGTCTCCCTCACTCTGATTATAATCCTACTTCTATTTCGGTGTGTTTTCTCAATTGTCACTATGGCACACCTTTGTTTTCTCAAGTGTCGCTTTCACATTTGAAACTATAATTTTTGCTTGAATTCACTTTAATAAGTGTCATTTTCATGTTATCTTCACTTTGGCATGTGTCACTTTCACTTTCTTTAATTTTTTGCAAGTGTCATTTGCACTTTTCTCTTATTTTTGTAAATGTCGCCTTTTGGCATGGGAAGTGTTGCAGATTGTGAAAGTAGTGTTCTAGTCTATTTCAAGAGGTAAATTTGATACCAATGGATCTTATCTATGATATAGATATATATTAGATCCATTCCCAAAGTTTCATACATTGTCGTACTAGTGATGTCACTATAACCGCAAAGTGTATCTTACGTGTCGCACCTAGTCAAAGGGAGTCAACTGTACATTCTTAAAGGGAATTTTTTATGCATTCTCCTGCACTATTGTATCCTATTCATCATAAATAAATGTATTAGACATATTCCCCAAGTCGAGAGCGTTCTCGTACAAGTGTCATCACAAAGTGTACCCTAAGTGTCGCACTTGGAGGAGAGTATTGTTTCACTGTCGCATTAAGGGGGTCATGTTGTTTCTAAGTATTGAGTGTTCTATGTTGTGTCATCGATTGTTTTGAGTGTGTGAACATCTTCAATTCTTACCTTTTTTTCATATCTGCTCCACTAATCCCACACTTAGTGAAATTCTGTAAGATCCTCTACCCAATCAACTTGACCTCACTCAACCTCCTTGAACTGTGAATTGCATAGTAGCAAGCCTTAATTTGATCACTTACCTCATGGAACTGCCCAATGCACAATTCCTTCCTCCAAGGACTATGCATTTGATGGTCACAATGATCAAGGATTACCTCCCTTCTCTCAGAAACTGTGCAATCTTGCCTCCCATCTAGTCTCTTACTACACATTGCGCAGTCTCAGTCATTAAACTATCTCCCTAAGTCCTTAAACTACACAAATGTGCAATCCACTAACTAGTCTCCCTCCATAATTGTGCATTGCATAGTCTCAAGGCTAAATACTGCCTCATTGAGACCCTCAATTCAATATCCTTTCTTCCTAGGATTCCAGTGTTGTGCATTGTGCAGTCACAAACATCAGTACCTCACTCTTGTCCTCTGGAAATACACATTGTCTAACCCCTGAGCCTTCCTCCTAGTCCAGTACCCAGTTCTAGCTCAATGAGTGATTTTCATGAAGTATGTTAGCCTAAGAGTTTTTTGGACTTATGTCATCTTGTTATGAGTAATTTCTAGTTGCATATACTATATATTTTCATGACAAGATGATGATTGAAGAGGAGGAGGAGGATGCCATACTAGAAGACACTTATCAATATGTAAATATAGGTCGATCATTGCACAAGAAGATGAAAGGACACCAGGTTGCGACAAAAGTTGGAAGATCAAGATCACATGAACACTCCATACCATTCAGCCCCTTGGATGGTGAACATGAAGAACAAAGTAGATCTTTCATGAAGATGAAGTATTGAACAAACCTCTCATGAAGGTTGATGGCAAAGCAACAAGAGAAACAACCTGCCATTGCCACTTCATTATGAATTCCATATCATCATTTTCAAGTTGTGATTTGTACCAGTTCCATCACAATGCCATGTGTGTCCATGTGACTTGCGACATCATTTCTGGATGTAATGATGTAATTATCAAAACTAAAGGAAAAAAAGTAATGTATGGAAGTCCAAGACTCATATGTGGAATATGAAAAGTCACATAGTCATATATGGACAAAAGAGTCTTTGGGAAAAGTCCAAAAGTCATATAGAAGTCCAAAGGTCACATTAGAAGTCTAAGAGTTGTGAGGGAAGATCAAGAGTCTTGTGGTTATGTAAGGTCATTCCTCTTGTCATAAATACACCCACATAACTCAAGCAAACAGATTTTTGGGAGGCTTAGCCTTAGGGGAGCTAGCCTTGGTTTTTCTAGCTTATCATAGGAGAGAAGATCATCCTTTGGAGAAGAAAGAAGTGACTTAATGTTCCACTATTGGAGCTAGTGGCTCGCCATTGTAACTGTGTACTTGGATCTTTCACCTAATAACCAGAAGCTCAATGAGCCAACACATTTTCATGCATGTATCATGAATGTAGTAAAACCATTTTTTATATTTTTGTGGCATGTTTTTTGTTCACATGTACTAAGCAAATTGAACTATTCTAGTGGCTTTGGTACTTATCTTGTTGAAGGTGCGTTGTATCTACTTTAATGATTGATGTGTCTATGTGAACTACTTTTCTAGATAATTAATGAATCTTTTCATGATCTCGTGTGCCTCTCTTAGGTTAGTACTATTACTTCCTTCCAGAGACTCACTCCACTCTCTCCCCTCATGAAAGTATCATTTTACACATTGTAATTGGTGTTTCACTGTGTCAACTTATGTTCATGTTCATACTCTTATGTTATTCATTGCAGCTGAGGAAAACCTTTAAGTTATGGTGGTTGGGTCGATAATCTGGACGAGGCTCCTAATCCAAATGGTGTGAGGTCTAATCGAGACTTCATATCAGGGAGACCCCCTTGGTTGACGGATTTCCAGCACCGTCAATAGTTGGCAGTAGAAGGAGGGAGAGATGATAAATTGTGCATGTTGAGTCTGTTTTGAATCTCTTATCTTAAATTGATCATCCCCAAATCATACTTCTTGGGTGTTTTTCCAATGGATCCAATGGTAAACTTTCAATCCTCTATGAGACTTTTTATAACTTGTCTCAATTAAAATTTGATAGTGAGGGTGAAATATCCATAGCCGAGCATATATCTGATTTTCTCTATTTTTGTGAATTTTGTGAAATTGATTTTGAATATGTTTCTCTTATACTTTTATTCCTCACCCTTGAAGGTCAAGTTAATCGATGGTCTCCTACCTTACCATTTTCTTCCATCCATTCTTTTGAACACTTCATCAGGGAGCTTCATTTATCATTTGATAAGTATGATTATAGGGATATCCATAAAAGGATTAATCAACTAAGAACGAACCATGGTGAATCAATTAAGGATTTCGCTAATTGATTCCTTCACCTATGTTATGAATTTCCCAAGGAAGATACAGATTGGGATTCCTTTAATCAAAAGTTTGAGTGTTTGGTTCATATCTCTTTACATGTTGGGCTCAAACCCCCTAATGTTTTTATTGCCCCAACTTTTGTAAATCATAAGACACATCTAATTTCATAGGAGGAACATGTTATTCCTTTTGTTCCTTATCCTCATCCTTTTTCATTTCTGATGTGTGTGTCTCCTTATGATGATGTCGAAGTTGGGATATCTAAAAATCAAATGGTTGATCCATCTCTTCAACTTTCATCCATTTCTCATGATCCAGATCCGATAAAGGAAACTGTTGAATGGTTTATGGAGCCTAAGGTGAATATTAATCCCTCCATTCCATAAGAAGATATTAATACTGATAAAATCAGTCCTAAATCTGATTTAGATACCTATCATCCTCTATCATATCTTTCTCATGACCCCTTGTCCCTTTACCTACCTATTCAATCTCTTTGAAATCCAAGCAATGAATAGGTGCAAGGTAGTCACATTTCGCACGTCAAGGAGCAGGAAGGTGAAGATTCTTTCAATCTTTCATCTCTTTTTCAAATTCCTCCATGTGATTATGGCATTTCCTCATTCTTGGTTGATATTAAATATGGAAATCTTGGTAATCAATCAAATAAACCAATTTGCCTAATCACTATGAGTGTCTTGGGCAAACAGTATTTTGATGATGATGACTTCATTAACGTATATGATGATGGAATCCAAAGTGCACCAACTACTCTTTTGGTCTTTCAAGAATATTTTGTTTTGAAAGATTTAGATCTTAAATTTGATTCATTCAAAGAAGATTCTCTTATGAACACTTCTTCCTCTTCACATCCCTATTCCTTGTGCTCTACTATTTTTAATGCATCAACTCACAATGAAGATAATTCGTGCTCTCCAGATTCATGGTATGATGAGTTTAATATTGAATTGACACAGGATAGTGAGATTATCCATGATGAAGAAGAGAGCAATGAAATCATAAAACACCCATTCGGTTCCTTGCAATCTCCTGTTTTGCATGAGAACAACTCTTCAAATCAGTTTGCTCATCAGCTTTCTTCGATTCATATATCTTTATATTTGCAATTAGAATAATATTATGACTTGAGCAATCTATTTGTTGAGGTTGAAAATTTTGATCAAACCATTGATCTAGATGGTTGTTATCTGGATAATAATAATATTGTTAATTTAACTGATAGTAGTTGTCCACGTGCAATTTGCAACCTGAATCAATTCTCAAAATGGTGTTATCTATATTTTCAAAGTTTCGTAGCTTGTCAGGAAGTCGAGGCACTTCAACTCTCATCAATGGTTATGTCAAATTTCTGCAATCCTGGTAAGATCCCTGAACCATGTCAGGTCTGGATTTCCTCGCAAAACTCTTTACTTTGTATTGTTTCACTGGATGCAAACTCATTTTTGTTGGATTTTGGGCTTTCTTGTTATAATTTTTCTATCTCTTAGGATCAGGTTTCTGATCGGATCGAGGATACCACTATAATGAATTCATCTTCATCTAGACCTCTTGTATCTAACTTCGGATCGAAATGTATGCCTTTCATGAATGCACAGAATTTTGAAGCTAATCAATGTAAATATTATCTTCAATCGAAGAATTTATATCTATTGAATGTTATGGTGAACAATCAGCGCCTAATCTTCATCGTGAATGTTACTAACCTAATCATTTTTTTTCTGGCACAATCATTCCTTTTGAGCAACATTCAAGTCTTGAATAATTTAGTGGATAAGAACCCCCATGCTGATATGGATTCTAGATTTGATTTGACATATTCCTATAACATTTTATTAATATGTTGTTTCAATCAATTTCATATATTTACAAGGCCAACAATTGCTTTTAATTCCACAAGCTTTCATATGACTAGTCTAGTATGGAATTGGACACAAAGGGAACGAATCAAAAATCAAGAGTCTTGTATGTTAAGCTACCTATATAATCATAATGTTGGATCTAACAGTTGTCATTTTGATAAACATTTTCCCACTAGCATATTTGATGATGGTTTTTTTACATTGTTTGATCTAGTTGAATCCAGTGGTCTTTATGATATATAACTTCATTGTTCATATTTTTGTCGAATAGTTAACACACTTCAGTCTTCACTGATGGTTATGTCAGGCTCTCACTATCTTAACAAGCCTTATGAACATGATTAGACTTATTTTCCCTTACAAAATTATCATCTTGATCATGTGCCTTTAATTGAAAATCCATATTTACAAGAATTCCAGGGTGTTCAAGTGGATTGTTTTGGATTTCATAATTGAATCTACAAGTGGTTGGAGATATCTTACTTATTAGGCCCTTTTTCCAATAACAAGATTTAATATTTCTTGATGCTTGCTAATAAGGGAAACAATAATGAAGACACAAGAAGTTCTCAAGGTTTGTTTGATTGTTGTGCTAATTGAAAAGGTAAGGTTTCAAGATGGTTAAGGTTAGTTGTTATGACACATATTTCTGCCTTTCGGCAAGACCTTCAATATTTCATGCAAGTTATTCACATTTTTATCTTCTTTTTTGCACATCATTATATATCGGTTTTGATTTTTGGTATCCTTATGTTTGCAATTCAGGAGCAGTTATAGTGGCTACATTAGAAATCTCATTACACTTGACCCTGGCCTTCTAGCTGGTTAGGTTAGGTGTAGGTCTAGTTGTATTTTAGTTTCCATTTTTGCATTCATCCTGTGTCTTCTTTCCATCTGGACTCTACTTTTCTTTTGTTCTATTTGCATGTTGCTTTATGTTCAACCTCCATTTGCTTTCCTTTTGGTCTTGTTTATTTGTTTTGTCTTCTTTTTCTTTCGTGTTATGCTTTGCATGAAATATGCTCTTGTTGGCTCAAAAGATAATGTGGAAAAACTTGAAAAATGAAATTGTGACAATGAACAATGCTTAGCTTATATGTCATCCTCTTCTCTATCTTGGGTTTACATAACTTTAAAACCAATGAATTCTAAATGGAAAATACAATTTGTTCCAGATGAAAAGTCATTTATCGAACTACAAAGCTTGTCTATTTATTAGTATTTTTTATTCTGACTCGGCCTTGTAGAGAAGGGAAAGGAGAAAAACTTTAAATGAGCATATTAACTTTGGTTATCTTTCAAATCCCTTAAATAAGGGACCAACCTCTTCTACTCTCAATAAGTTGGGATCCCTCTTCCATCGTCAAAATAGATAAGTTCCTTCGCACATTCTATTAGTAACTAAATAAAGAGATGAAGAAGAGAAAGGCTTACTGCACCGAGAGATGAAGCAAACAACTTCATCAAGGTATTTTTTAGGCTTGTTGGAAGCAAAGAATGCTTGTGGTCCCTAGAGGTGACTTCATCACAGTACTATCCAGGATCTCTGGCAACAGAGCAACACTGAGGAATGTGATTAAAAATCTCAGTATACTATTTATCCTTCTCCCTTATCGAAATAGTTGAGGTGTAAATAGTCTTATGTTGAGGTGTTCAAAACTGAGAAGGAATAGAAGGGACTTTATGTTTAACCGAGATAAGTAGAAAATCTGGGGAAATCCACATGGCGAATCAATACTTCCTGAAATATTGAGACTTTTCACTTAAAGATGAAACCTAAGCAGATAAGTTGTATTTCTACTATTGTGTTGCCAAGTGTTGTCGATGTGATAAACACCCTCCAAAATTTTGCTTACACGAATTTTGGAGCCTATTGAGGATCTTGTGATTTGTCATTCTATGTTCACTTTATGGTCATCTAATGTTTTGTAAATCATTGAGTCTTCTTCTAATTGAAAAATCACTTGCTTATGCATGCTTAGTTTTTGAATAATTTACAAGTGCGCTTCTTTCAATGCAAGCTCACATAACCACTTTGCAGCTCCTAAAGATAAGGCTTGCACAATCACTGGGGATATTGACTATATAATCCATAAGCACGTTTTATTTCAAAACATATTTCGACAGTTAGTGCGCTCTCTCCATTGATAGTCTCCCTCACTCTGATTGCAATTGTACTTCTATTGCGGTCAGTTTTCTCACTTGTCGCTCTGGCGCACCTTTATTTTCGCAAGTGTCACTTTCACATTTGCAACTATTGTTTTTACTTTCATTCAGTTTAACAAGTGTCATTTTCATGTTATTTTCGCTTTGGTATGTGTCCATTTCACTTTATTTAAGTTTTTGTAAGTGTCATTTTCACTTTTCTCTTATTTTTGTAAGTGCCATCTTTTGGCATGGGAAGTGTCGTACATTGTGAAAGCAGTGTTTCAATCTATCTCAAGAGGCAAATTTGGTACCATTGGGTCCTATATATCATATAGACATGTATTAGATCCATTCCCAAAGTTTCATAAACTTTCATACTAGTGACGTCACTATCGTCGCAAAGTGTACCTTAAGTGTCGCACCTACTCAAAGGTAGTCAATTGTACATTCTTAAAGGGTAATTCTGGTGCATATCCTACACTATTGTGTCTTATTTATCATAAATAAATGCATTAGACATATTCCCCAAGTCTTGAGCACTATCTTGCAATTGTCATCATTGTCATCGCAAAGTGTACCCTAAGTGATGCACTTGGAGGAGAGTATCGTTTCACTGTCGCATTAAGGGGATCATGTTGTTTTTTGTTGTTGAGTGTTCTATGTTGTGTCATCGATTGTTTTGAGTGTCTGATCATGTTTAAGTCTTACCTTGGTTTCATATCTACTTCATTGATCCCACACTGAGTCAAATTCTGAAAGATCCTTTTCCCAATCAAGTTAACCCCACTCAGCCTTCTTGAACTATGCATTGCGCAATAGCAAGCCTCAAGTTGATCCCTTTCCTCTTTGAACTACACAATGCGTAGTTATTGCCTCCAAGGATTACGCATTATGCAGTCATAGTGCTCAGGGATTAACTCCCTACTCTAAGAAACTGTGCAATCCTGCCTTCCAACCAGTCTCTTGTTGTGCATTGCATAGTCTCAGTCATCAATTTGTCTCACTAGGTCCTTGAACTACGCAACTACGCAATCCACTGACCAGTCTCCCTCCAAAATTATGCATTGCGCAGTCTCAAGGCTAAAGCCTACCTCATTGAGACCTTCAACTATGTATTCTTGCTTCCCAGGCTTCCATTGTTGTGCATTTTATTAGTCACAAGCATCAGTACCTCACTCTTGGCTTCTAGAACTGCACACTGCGTAATCCCTAAGCCTTCCTCCTAGTCTAGTACCGAGTTCTGGCTCAATCAATAATTTTCATGAAGTATATTAGACTAGGAGTTTTTCGGACTGATGTCATCTTGTCATGAGTAATTTCTAGTTGGATATACTATATATTTTCATGACAGGATTATGATTGAAGAGAAGGAGGAGAAGACCATACTATAAGACACTCATGAAGTTGTAAATACAGGTTGATCATTGCACAAGAAGATGTATGGACACCATATTGTGATAGAAGTTGGAAGATCAAGATCACATGAAGACTCCATACCATTCAACCCCTTGGAGGGTGAAGATGAAGAACAAAGCAGATCTTTCATGAATATGAAGTACTAAACAAACCTCTCATGAAGGTCGATGACAAAGAAACAAGATAAACAACTTGGCATTGCCACTTCATCATGGAGTCCATATCATCATTGTCAAGTTGTGATTTGTATCAGTGCCATTCAAGTGTCATGTTTTTCCATGTGTCTTGCCACATGATTTGTGGATGCAATGATGTAATTATCAAAAGGAAAGGACAAAGTGTAATGTGTGGAATTCCAAGAGTCATATGTGGAATATGAAAAGTCACACAGTAATATATGGACAAAATAGTCATTAGGAAAATTTCAAAAGTCATGTAGAAGTCCAAAGGTCACATTAAAAGTCTAAGAGTCGTGAGGGAAGCTCAAGATTCATGGGGATATCAAAGGTCATTCCTCTTGTTATAAATACACCCTCATAACTCAAGCACAGGGCTTTAGCGGAGGCTCGGCCTTTGGAGAGCTAGCCTTGGCTTCTCTAGCTTAGCATAAGAGAGAATATCAATCTTGGGAGAAGCATGAGATGACTTAATTTCCCACTATTGGAGCTAGTGGCTCGCCATTATAACTGTGTACTTGGATCTTTCACCTAATAATCAGAAGCTCAATGAGCCAATGTGTTTTCATGCATGTATCATGGATGTAGTAAGAGTATTCTTTATATGTTTGTGGTATGTTTTTTGTTCACATGTACTAAGGAAATTTAAATATTTCGATGGCTTTGTTACTTATGTTGTTGAAGGTGTGTTGCATTTGGTTTAATGATCGTTATGTCTATGTGAACTACTTTGCTAGATAACTAACAAATATTTTCATGCTCTCATGTGTCTCTCTTAGGTTAGTACTATTAATTCCTTCCGAAGACTCGCTCATCTCTCTCCCATCGTGAAAGTATCCTTTTACACATTGAAATTGGTGTTCTGTAGTGTCAACATACTTACTGATTTCAAAGATTATGTGCATACTCCCTTATGTTATTCATTGCAGCTCAGGAAAACCTTTAAGTTATGGTGGTCGGGTTGATACTCCAGATGGGGCTCCTACTTCAAATGGTTTGAGGTATAATCGAGACTTCACATTAGGGAGACCCCCTTCGTTGATGGATTTCCATCATCGTCAACAAGGTGGTACCAAAGATCTCTAGATAACTTCAAGAGAGAGATTCAAAATCACTAGAGTTTGCAAAAACAAGTTTATCTTTTTTATGATAGTACAATTATTTTAAATTTTGCAATTGGGTTTTATGAATGTGGTAAATTTGTGAAGATGAAATCACTGAATAGTTTTCTATATGAAGACAGGTTGGTTGAGGCTGCCGTTTTTAGTCCCTGGAAGGAGTGAAATACCATGATTAAGAACATGAATGGTTTCTAGGATCTTATGAACATAAATATTCAAGTTCCTTTATGTCCAAACCTTGCAGTAGAGCATGGTCTCAAAGATATGAAATCAAGGTGTATAATTTTTTATTGTGTGAGGGATCACATAATTCCTCACATACTAGGGAAGGACACCAGACGTCAGATGTGGAGAGGTCTTATTAGTATTTTCATAGCACACACGAAAATAGCAAAATGGTGTCGTGTGAGAAATTAAATAGCATCAAGGTGAACAGATCTAAGACCATAACATCTTACCTCACGAGGATCTATCAGGCTCGTGATGACCTTGCATCTATTGGGAAAATTGTGATTGATTCAGAGATGACGAAAGCTGCTTTGAAGGGTTGTGCAAGGCATTGGACCACCTTTCTGAATGGGATACTTGCTAGGAAATAACTTCCTGATTGGAGTTTATTGTGAGATGGCTTCATCCAGAAGGAGATCCATGAGAACTCACTAAATGGAGGACATTGAAAGGATACTAAGGAGAAAGATGAGTTTTCTCTTCCTAAACAAGCAAAAAAGGGCAAAGGGAAGACCCAACTGAACCAGAATGGAGGAGGACCTTCATAGAATAAAAAGGAGAAGGATATGAGAAAAGTCAGGTGCTTTGCATGGCACAAGCTTGGGATTCCAGTCATTGTCTAAACAAGAAGAAGGGAAAGGGAAAGGCATATATTGTAGCCACTACAAAGATGGATGAGATGGTTGAAAAGTTTGAGAAAAACTTTGCCTTATTGTCATTCCTTTCTGAACCCATCATGAGAGGTGTTTAGTTTGTGGACAATGGAGCATCTCATCACATGACAGGATCTTGAGATGTCTTCACCAACATTGCCAGGGGGATTAGGGGTATACATGTAGATCTTGGTGATAAGTCCAAGTACGCAATAGAAGGCACTGGTAGTATTGAGTTTTAGATGGACTCAGGTGATATCATGGAGGTGAATGAATTATTGTACATATCAAGTCTAGAGAAGAATCTTATTTCAGCTTTAGCCATAAAATACAGAGGAAGATAAGTCAGCTATATTTGAGGTGAAATGGTTGTTGGGTTAAAAGGAATTGATCCTAGCAAGAAATGAGTAATTGGGAGAAGCTAGAATGGTCTTTATTTGTTGAGGGGACAACCAATGAAGGGTCTTATACATGAGAGTGATAGTCAAAGTGAGATATGGCATAGGAGGATGGGACAACCACACTACAGAGCTATCCCTATGTTGCAGAGAATGGTTTTAGGTTTCCCAAAGATCAGGGTGGAGCAAGATGGAGTGTGTAAAGGGTGTGAGCTTGGAAATTAGGTCGAGGTTGCATATGCTCATAGTGAGACCGAGTCTAACAGAGTGCTAGACTTGGTGCACTTGAACATTTATGGTCCTACGTTTGCGACATTGATCATAGGGTCTTTGTACTTTGTGACATTCATAGATGAATCTTCCAGAAAAAAACATGGATCTATTTCCTGAAGATCTGGGATGAAGTCTTAAATTAGTTTCAAGAGTTCAAAGCTCTTGTGGAGAACCAGACCGGGAAGAAGATTAAGATGTTGATATTAGATAATGGCTTTGAGTATACCTCAAACAACTTTCGAGATTTTTTCAAGGCAGAGGATTAAGAAGCAGCTCACGGTACCTTGCAACCCTCGGAAGAATGGGGTTGTTAAGAGGAAGAATAATGGAGGCAGTTAGTGAAATGATCTATTATCAGGAATTGTGTATGTTTTTGTGGGAAGATGCCTACAATACAGTTTATATGTGTAAAATAGGAGTCATCATGGGATATTGGAGGGCGAGACTACTGAGCAGATGTTTATAGGAGTGAAACCAGATGTAAGCCATTTGCACATATTTAATAGTCTAGTTATGTCCATGTTCCCATGGAGAAGAGGACCTAAGCTGGAGATCTTATCATAAAAGGGGCATATTTATGGGTTACAGTGAGTTCTAAAAGGCCTACCAAGTCTACATTCCAAGCAAGAGGAATTTTATTTTAAGTCAGGATGTCAGAATTGATGAGGGAAAGACCCTTAGGAGGTCTCATGAGAAATATCTAGCATGGGTAGAGGATTGGGAGTGAGAAGTTCCTAAAGCTAAACAAGAACCAGTAGCAGGGACACAGTCCATATAGAGGATGAGCTAGATATTCCTTTGAGCACTACCAGGAAGAAGCCAAGATGATCCAAATAGACCTTGGGAGATTTTGATGAGCATATGGAGGCTCCTAGTATCACCCTCAGGTAGAGTGTACCATCAATAATATTTTTCAGTTATTTGGCATTGTCAAGCAGGGTCAGCTAGTCAGAGCCTTCCACTTTTGAGGAGGCTACAGATGAGCATGTATGGAGAGATTCCATGGTGGAGGAGTATATATCCATAATGAGGAATGATGTATGGGACATAGTGTCTAGACCAAAGGGAAAGTATGTGGTCACTTCTTGATGGATTTATAGGATCAAACATGCAGTTAATGGCAGTGTTAAGAAGTACAAAGTGAGGATTGTGGCAAGAGGGTTCTCCCAACAGGAGGGAGTGGATTACAAGGAGACATTCACACATAATTGATTATTCATCCCTTAGAGAATTTATGTCCATTTCTTTAGAGATGGGGTGGAGGATACATTAGATGCATGTGAATACTATCCTCAATGGGGTGATTAAGGAGGAGATATATATTAAGTAGCTCTTAGGGCTTTCAAGTGCATGGGAAAGTGTCTCATGTATGTAGGTTGAAGAAGGCCCTTTATGGGCTGAAGTGGGATCTAAACGTATGGTACACTAGGATTGATGGATATCTTCTTGGTTTGGGCTTCACCAACAGTGAGGTGAAGTCTAACTTGTATTAGGTACCTATTCAGGGTGAGCCGCTCATTTGGTAATTTATGTGGACAATCTCTTCTTGAAAAAATCTGAGAAGCTCATAGGGATGTGCAAGGAGGATCTTGATTCAAGGTTTGAGATTAAGGACATCAGCGTGATGCGTGGCTTTTTGGGATTGGGGATGTGTCAACAACCAAGAGAGATTTTCCTTAGACAAGGCAAGTATGCAATCGAGATCTTGAGGAGGTTCAATATGGAGGATTACAGGCCTAATTCTACATCAATGATCACTAACTTGAAGAAGCTAGGTGGTTCTAAAGGTGAGTTGGTGGATCTTACAATGTGCAGGCAAATGATAGGTTCCTTGATGTATCTGGTCAACACTAGTATAGATATATGTTTTGTTGTGAACACACTCAACCAGTTCACAGTGGATCCTAAACAAGTTGATTAGTGGCGGCGAAGCACGTGCTGAGGTACCTACAAGATACAATAAAATTTGGATGGAGATATGTCAGATTTGGAGGAGTGGATTTGTAAGGGTACAAGAATTGTGATTGGGCATATAGTGTTGTGGACATAAAATCCACATCTAGATGTTGCTTCAACTTGGTATCAACCATGATATTATGGTACAGTAGAAATCAACAATCAATGGCACTTAGTTCAGCAGAGGAAAAGCATATGGCAGTGAGTATGGCAAGATTTGAGGAAGTGTGGCTTTGCATGATGTTGGAAGGACTATTTGATCAGGAGATCGGGCCAATGGTGTTCACTAGGATAACCAAAGTTGCATTAAGCTCTTTAATAATCTTGTGTTTCTGATCAGTCCAAGCACATCGAGATCATATATCACTTCATCATAGATACGGTCGAGATAGGTGTTGTGAGATTACGATACATTTCCACAGAGGAGCAAGTGGTAGATATTCTCACTAAGCCTCTAATGAATGGGAGATTATGAAGTACAGAGATATGCTAATGGTGATGGAGAATCCCTTCCTTGCTAGGATAGAGTGTTGAATGTTAGGTGTGGAGCCTAATTATCTTCTTGATTGTTGAGAGGTTTTTGTTTTAGCCATGTTGCATCTCTATTCCTAATGGGGCGGTAACACTGCGTGTTTAATCATCGTCGCCCACCTTGGCAGGGGTTTGGGGGCAGCACCCCTGAAGCTAAAAATAGATGAAAATTTGCCTTATAACATATTGCAATTTCGTAGTCAATCTAGGTCATTCATTAGGTGGATTATCTGACGGTAGAAGTTATGTCAATTTAAGGTTTTTTGACACAGAACTAAACCCTCAGTTTATATGAGGGAATTATATTGTGATTGTGGATGATTATCCTAAGCGATAAAGCAAGAGGAGATTGTGTGATATCAAAGAGGAAATTACAACAAATCTGTTGTAGGTTGTATCTCTTCATTTTGTTGGATAATATAAAAGGAAGGACTAGTCGTTTCTCCGTGGACGTAGCTCGAATTGGGTGAACCACGTATATTTGTGTCTCTCTTGTTTTATGTGTTTCTATATTTGTGTTTCCGCAATATTTTGTGTATTTCATTGCTCTGTTAATTAATTTCTAACATTGAATTTTGTGGTAGCTTCAGAAGTTCTTCTGCATAGGTTTGGTGTCTTAGCATATGGAAGATGATGTATTGCCTCTTTAGGTGCTTACTTGGTGGAGTAAGTGATTTATGTCTTCTTTCCTAAATTTAACTTAGGAAAAGTAAAATAATTAAAGTCAATCAATTACTGTGTATTATTAAGTGATTTTATAAGAGTAAATAATTTAATCATTTAAGTGACTTAGAAATAATCTCAAATGTTGTTCTCAAAGATTTTCTATAAAGGATATTGGGGATATAAATTTGGGCTTAGTGAAGACTATAAAGGAAGCCTAGCAAAGAGGTGAAGACACAAGAACACAAGAGAGAGAGGCAGCTACAACATTTTTGGTAAAGTAATTTTCTCAAGAAGAAGAATGAATTCTCTGAAGTGTGAGGCTCAGCTCGACTAAGGAGAAGGAAGAAGAATACATGAATAATTTTAGGGTGTTTCCACGAGGGCTATTTGTTAGGAATTAGAGAGGTAGAATTTATGAAGTGAGAAGGACACGTAGCTGTTGGGAAGGTCGATTTGTGGGGACCAAGTTGTGAGTGAGCAAAGGCTGAAAGAGAGCTAGGTGTAAAGGCCAATTTTCTGGTGAGAAGTGAGCTGACTTTTTTTAGGCCAGATTCCTTTAGAGGTTGATTTCTATTTGGTCGATTTTCCTTGGGTCGAATTATTCTAGTAGGGCCAAGTTACAGGTTCCAGTCACTCTATTTTTCTTTTTAAATTCTATGTGGGTTGAAACCCTGATTTTCTATATTAATAAATGACAAAGAATTCTTGTGGGTTAATTATTTCTGTTGCAATGTGTGATTGATCTCTCTGATTTATTTTTGCTACATATAATTCTATATTTCAAAATACAAGTGATTTTACTTTGTGTTAATTCAGGATTTATTTTTTCAATTAAATAAACTATTGGGAATAAATAATTGTCATGAGAAACTAAATTTGGGCTCTTATTCAGAGATTTAACAGTTCCCACTCCTCCTTGCATATCGAGATAAAGAAAATTGTCTAGGCCAAAGACCGATGTTCCTACTTTTGAAAACAACATTTGTAGCTATGTTCCTCTAGTCCCTCAACCACCAAGATAGAATGCTTTCACATGCTAGGAACTAGTCATTGTGCTCCATGTGATTTCCTTAAGAGTTTGATGGTTATTGATAGTAATTTTGATGTCAAAGACTTCTCTACAGAAAGCATTAAATTTCTTATCCATTATTTACAACTTATGCAAGATATATTGTTGTTGATTACCTTTCTCTTCAACCACTTGTGCAATGAATTCTTTATTCATCCAATATGGTTCAATGAGTTTAAATTTTTTGGTATCCCTTGTTATAGAATAATTGAGTCTTGAACTCACTTTTTGAATTCCACTTCTAATTCCTCCTAGGTAAGTTGTCTCCTTCTTTTGGTGTGGCTTTCTCCATGTTTCCCATCTCTATTTTAGTTATATTTGAGAACCAAGATTAAAAGTTTGAGGCCACCTTCATTGCATCCAACTGAGTTGTAATCATGCAAGGAGGATTATTAAAGGGAGAAGATGGATTGGTGGCAGAAAGAGTGCCTCTGCTGGAACTCATATTATTACAAGAAAGAAGGGCCCCTCTCTATTTAATTCATTGAGGAAGGATGACTAGCAATAGAGATGGAGGAGAAATAAACTGAAGTTATAACACCTCATAATGAAGACAAAAAATGAGCATTAGTCCTAGCTCAATGCCTCTAAAGGGAAAGAGACAACGAGTGAGGTGGGCCCACTTCCAAGATATTAATCATTCCTTTAGGTGCTACAAGATGGGTCTACCTCCTGATTCTATCTAGTTCTTGAGTCCCACTAAAGGAAATAAAACGATGAAAGAGAATACTATAGAGAGACAATCCTATAATATATAAACCCATACACCACATAAAACTCAGTTATAAGAGAACTCAAGGAAATTTAGGATGGTGGTGACTAGAGACAACAATCGATAAAATTAAAAGAGACATAGATCAGGGAAAATAGAAAAGGGCTAATGACTAAGTTAATGAGGATGTTAGGTTGTGTCCTCTCAATCCAACCCCCTCTACCAATGATCCCCAATCCTTCCTAAACAAGTCCTCTTTTGGAATTGCAAACCCAAGCCACACATAGACCAAAAACTTATAAAAATAGAGAGGGTTACTAATCCATAAGTTTGTTATCTACCATTAATTTCCAAATATAGGCTTGAATCCCACATTCCTAAAGTTAGTTAACCCTACAATCTCCTCCATAGTGTTTTCCTTCACTAATATATAACTAGTTATAGATGAGATGACCTCAACTTGCTCCATTATAACAAATTAATCTATATTTTTGCAAACATCATGTCTATAGCTTCCTTCTAGATGACTCAAATTAACCACAAACCTTATTGTGTCAGGCATGTATCACCTACACATCCCATTACCATGATATGGCGTGACTACCCACAACCTCTCCCATCCATGTGGGAGCAATCATATCATCTTTGATTGACACCCCATCTTGAGAATTATTATCATGTTACTAATGTTAAGGCGATCTTCTTTGAGTTGTTAGGTTCTATAGGTCCCCAAGCCATAAAAAGTTCCTAATTATATGAAGTTGCTCCATTTATAATTTAGGTTTTTAGGTCATTAACTTTTATACAAACGTGAGAGGGAATGGTGATAGAGATTGAGCATATAAGTTTAGAGACTTAGATGAACCTTGTATAGAGATGACAATTTTATAAGACTTTGTTTAGATTGGTGCCATGGAAAATTTTTGAAAGTGCTTGAATGATCATTGTGGAGTCTACTTCCACAATGATGTTATTGTGGCCAAATTGGCATGCTATATGCAATTTGTTATGAAACCAGCTCAAGAAAAGATAGAAAAGATAGATCAACGCCTTAGAATTCAGCCTCTTCGAGGGGGCAACCTCCTTTACATTACATAAATGAACAATTCCTCGATGATACAAATGACAAAACCTCCTTTCCATATATAGGAGTCTAAGGAGTCACAATATAACCCAGCCGACCTAACA
>APFE031617922.1:14957-30708 GCA_000404065.3 Pinus taeda | reverse complement strand
ATTTCTCCCCTTTGTTGTCCAACTTCCTCCTTAGCTGATCTGGAATGTGTGCATAAGCCACACATCCAAAAACTTTCATGTGGGTAACTCCTTGCTTTCTCCCACTCCATGCTTCTTTCGGCACTCTGTTCATGACTGCTTTTGAAGGACACCTGTTCAAAATATATGCTGCATAGTTTACAGCTTCAGCCCAATGATCATTTGGAAAATGTTTTGCCTTCAACATACTCCTCGCCATATCCATGATGGTCCTATTCTTTCTTTCAGCAACACCATTTTGCTGCGGGGTGTACCTAGCTGTAAATTGCTTGTGTATTCCATTTTCTCTACAAAACCGTAGGAATTCTTTGGAGATATACTCACCTCCTCTGTCAGTTCTCAAAACTTTGATGCGTAGCCCACTTTGATTTTCCACAAGTGCTTTGAAATTTCGAAATTTTTCAAACACTTCACTTTTTTTCTTCATGAAGTAAACCCAAGTTTTTCTAGTAAAGTCATCAATGAATGTTACAAAATATTGGCTGCCTACTAGTGATGGAGTTTGCATCGGTCCACATAAATCTGAGTGGATGATCTCTAAGGGTGCCTTTGCCCTTATGCTTTTACCTGATGGAAAACTTTCTCTGTGTTGTTTTCCCAATATGCAACCTTCACATAGGCTGTCCGGTTTCTCTATCAATGGTAATCTTTTCACCATTCCTTTTCTGCTTAACAAGTTTAGACCTCCAAAATTGAGATGTCCAAATCTCAAGTGCCACAACCAATTTTCATCCTTTGGCACGCTTTGGAAGGCCTCTTGGGTAACTGCTGCAATTTCATTTTTGTCTTTCCAATCTGCCCTGATCCTGAGAGGGAACATCCTGTTCCTTGTCATCTTCACTTCAGCAATGCATCGTTTGCTGGGTGCTATATCCATGATGGTACACACATCATTCACAAAGAAAACATTGTAACCCTTTTGAACAAGCTGTCCAATACTCAAGAGGTTACATCTCTTTCCGGGGACATAATAGACATCTGCTATGGTTTTCCTTTCTCCTTGCTTTGTAAATATTTTTACCTCCCCATTTCCCATAACAGAAACTTTGCTATCAGTACCTAGTGTGACTTCTGATTTCATATTTTTATCTAGGGAAGAAAAGAGAGCTATATTTCCTGTCATATGGTTGCTGCAACCTGAGTCTAAAAACCATATGTCTTCACTATTTGTTTCAGCCATGTTACAAGTAAACAACGCATTAGTTTAGCTGATGTTTTCTTTAGTAACATTTTCATTTTGTCTATTACTCATATCATGCTGCTTCTTCCTACATTCACTGGCATAATGCCAATATTTTTTACAATAATAGCATTGGACATTGGATTTTTCATACCTTTGTCCTTGAGCATGATATTGTCCACTTTGTTGGCTACTGCCTTGGCCTTGGTTCTGATTTGGATCGGTACCTCTTCCTTGAGCATTTGTTGGACTGTTTCTTCCACCTCTATTTTGGCATCTGCCTCTTCCTCTTTTGTTTCCTCTGCCTTGACCTCTTCCTCTTCCAAAAGACATCTGGGTCTTCAAGCCTTGCTCTAGAGATGAGTTTTCATTTCTACTCAACCTCTACTCATGTGTTATCGGTGATGCATGAAGTTCATCAACTGAAAAGTTTGAGAGATCCTTTGTCTCTTCTATGGTGGTGACAATCACATGGAACTTTAAGGGTAGGCTCCTCAATAGTTTCTCCACAATCCTCATTTCTTCAAGAACTTCTCCATGAGTCCTTATTTGTGTGACCAGACCAATCACATGTGTGAAGAATGAGTCAATATTGTCTGACTCCTTCATGCACAGGTTCTCAAAATCTCTCCTCAACAACTGTAGTTTTGCTGTTTTCACTTTCTCCATGCCATGATAGGCTGTCTTGAGAGTTTTCCATGCTTCTTTGGATGTCTTGGCTGCTGCTATCCTTGGAAACACACTCTCATGCACTGCTTGATATAAAAAAACAGAGGGCTTTTGAATCCTTTTTCCTATAGCTTTTCAACAACTCTTTCTCTGCCTGAGTTAAGCTATTAAACTCTTCTTCATTTGCAGGTTCTTCAAACCCATATTCAACAAGTTCCCATAAATATTGTGAGGCAAACAGGGCTTTCATGGTTATTGCCCAATAATCGTAGTTTTTCCCATTAAACTGTGGGATCTGGGTATTAAACATACCCACGCTAGTGCTGGTGCTGGTGCCATCCATTCTTGCAATACTTGACTGTGTTTAGAAATCATGGATGGTCTTCAACAGAAACACAAAAAAAACGAACTTGAGAAAATACCTTGGATTCTTTTACTGAGTCTTCACGTTGCTGGAGAAGTTGCTGCAACAAAAGGAACCTTCCTTCAGCTTCTTTGACGCCTTTCAAAGAGCCTGGACAAGCTCTGATACCACTTGTTGGGAATTTTTCTGCTAAAATTCCAAAAACAAAATCACATAACAGAACAGAACAGAGAACGATGCTCTGTTTCAAACACAAGATCTTTAACACAGTGGAAAGCTAAAGATTTATTTGCAGTGGACAGAGTTTTCACACACACCAAAAGGGCTTGTATTCATTAAATAAAATAAACTGCTGTTACAAAATATGATCTTCCTCTCTCACAGAGGGATTTACAAAAATTCAGACTGATGTGTCTGTTGTATTTTCTATTTCGCTGCTGCTGCCTCTTCTACATTCACGCGCTGCTAAGTTTTACAGATGCACTGCTGTGCTTTTCCACATTCCTTTCTCACTCTCTCTCTGTCTCTACTACTGAAAAGAAAAACTAAAACTATATATCTTTCGGGTTATGTGTGAAGGGGTAAAAAATGGCCACCAACCACATTTACAAAATGTTATGGGCCTCTGATACAGTCTGCTGACAAAAACGGCCATTTCTGGTACTCTGTTGACCTGCAGGAGTTGGACGCAGTGGAATACGCAAGAAACCCATAACTGATAAATGCTCTTGCCTGCACGAGGCACGTCCTTCTTATTCTCAGCCATTCTTCTTCTTTAATGCAGCTAGTGAGCAGCAATGGCGCAAAACCTTCTTTCTTCCTTGAGAACACAAAGGTAGGTTAAACCGTAAATGAGGCATGGTGGAGGTGTACACAAACCCAGAACAAATCACAGCCATCGGATCTACAGATGAGCGGCGGGATCGCATCGCAAAACATTATCGGGAGGATGAGACGAGGTGAGAAGAGGCGATGTGCGATGTGCGATGATATCGTATCGCAGTATCACAATCGGCGGATACAAAGGCGGAGGGCTTAATGCGCAATGGGCGAAATTGCGATCTGCGATCGCATCGCAGGGTCGCAATCACAGAAAAAAAAAAAGATAGATAAAATGAGGCAAGGGGTAAAAGGATGCAATTTGCGATATGATCGCATTGCAGAAGGAAATTGCATGGTTTTGTTGGAGTAAAGCGTGCTGCAGTTGAAATTACAACTTCAACATGCCGGGCAGTTCTTCTAAATCTCTGTTCATTTGAACATCCAGCGTTTGAAGCTTTTTTAGCTGTGCCAACTCGTGTATGCGCTTCAGCCCATCACATGAAGCTATCTACAAATCCTCCAAAGGTTCCAATCTTTCCAGACCTGACAGCTCCTCCATTTCTTCGCACCCCCTAATCTCTAATGTTTCAAGTGTTGTTGGCAATCCAGAGAGCCATTCTGTTATCTTTAACCGTTTAAGATCCATATATCTGAGTGCTAACTTTTTCAACTAAGTCAGCGTTCTAATAGAATCAGGGAAACATTTGAAGGGGCACCACTCGAACTCCAACTCCTCCAAGCTCCTTAGAGCACCGAACGAAGATGGCAGCATTTCCAAGTCAAAGTTGTCTATGAACAGAATTTTCAAATTACTTAGGTTTCCGATAGCTTCTGGCAATTCTGAAGATGACAAATATAATTTTTGCAAGAACCGTTGAGATGTAAGTTGGGTAGGTAATTTTTCAAAGTACTCTAAAAGATTTAAGTGTTCAAGTGTAGTGATATTTCTCAGGGCTTCATTTGGTATGTTCAACCAACACCCTCCCAAACTTAGAAATTTAAGTTGTATTAAATTTCTGAAAGTATTTCGGAGGGTCTCCAATTGGTGGTAGGAAGACAAGTCAATATGCTGGAGATTGGTTAGATTCCCAAAGGAATCTGGGAGTAGCCATAATTTCTTGCAGTAAGACAAGTCAATATGCTGGAGCTTGGTTAGATTCTGACAAGAATCTGGGAGCTCTTCCAAACATTTGCACCTGGCTAAATTAAGATGTTGGAGGCTGCTCAAGTCCCAAAAAGACTCTGGCAATGACTTCAAACCTTTCTCGTGTAATTCCAAGTGTTTCAAAGACTGCAGCTAACAGAATACATCGGGCAAAGTCTCGAACGACACTATATTCCTCTCACTCCGGAGGACAACCTTCTCGAGGCGCCGCAGCTGCCCTATGGACTGTGGAATCTTTGGTAGCCTAGAACCAACGATGTACAACTCCCTCAGCTCCCGAGGTGCCTGCAATGCTCCTTCTATTTCAACTTCGTGCATCGTGGTATGTTAAAACAGCAAAGCAATTTTAATAATAAAGGAAAATAAAAACAACCTTTCGTCAATCAATTACATGACTACCTACCTGAGATTCAAGATGCCACAGTGTTTCCAGATTGTTTCCCTCTATATGTAAAACTCTTAAATTCTTTGTTGAAATATTTGGAGCAAGGGAGGAGTCCAGACAGTCATAGCACCGAAGCAATATAAGTTGTGGTGGCTGTTCAACGTTGAATACGCCTTCCACACAATAACCCTGATAGTTAGGCGCCCTCCACCTCAGCTCATGGACTCGACGATCGCGTTCGGCAGAATCTCTTATTACTCCCACCTAAATTGTTATCGGGAAACTGTTAGAAATAATATTGACATTTTGCAAAGTTTAGGAATTCAAAATTTGAGAGATCACAACACTATTTTGAAAGTCGGTCTAAAACTTCAATACGTAAAGGTGACAGGTCCGAAAGGTTTTCAGTTACGCTCCAAATACGACGAAGCGAAGGTTCTTTGTCTGCCAGATATCTGCCCATGTCTCTGAGGTGGTCATGCATTCTTATGCATTCCACCACACATTCTTGATAATACCTTCCGTAACCTACTCCTGCACAATAGTTTACTCCATCCTTCCAAACAGCGTCCACCTCCACCTCACGAGGTGCTTGTTCCGTAGAGTCTCCAGACCCAGCGATGTTGCCCACACCGAGTCCTCCCATATCATCATAAATTAGGTTAAAGAAGAGTTGGGGTATTTATTTCCGTTCTTCTCTTTTGTAATACAGGAGTACTACATCAGGTATACTGATGGTTGCCCCGTGTATTCAGAAGCAGAGAAGCAGCCTGTGATTCACCATTTGGAGGCTGCCATTAGACGAAGAACATCAGAGGTATGTGTCCAAGGATCGAATCCATGGTAGAAATTTATTCAAAACCCTAAGACTTGGGATTACCGATGCATTCAAATTTGATCCTTTTTAAATTTTAGTCAGCTTAGTGTGAGTTTTGTGGATGATATTTTATGAATTCAGGGTATGCGACTGGAACTCTGCACCAACGACCGTGTTGGGCTTCTATCGGAGGTGACTCACATATTTAGAGAAAATGGGATGTCAGTTACAAAAGCAAAGGTGTCAACGTGGGGTGATAAGGTAGCTAATGTGTTCTGTGTGACTGATACAGCTGGAAACCCCGTTGATGCCAAGACAATAGAAGCTGTTCGCCAAGAAATTGGACTAACAATCTTACAAGTAAAAGACGACTGTATGCATACAAAATCTCCTCCAAGAGAACCTGCCATCCGATTCTCCCTTGGTGATCTCTTCAAATCAAAGTCAGAGCATTTTCTCTATAGTCTTGGATTGATAAAATCTTCTTAGATGTTGTATTTTGGGCCTATTTCAATGGAATTAAGTAATCGCCTTTGAAGGTTGTATGTATGGACGATGGTTCTCTAAAAACCATCGTCGTTCATCGGTTTTCCACTGTGACAATTACCTTGCTAAAGACAGAAATTGGTGTGATTCCAACATACTTCAGACTGAATTCTCTAATATATTGGTACAGCAATGCTAGGACCTGGAAAGCACAATACCACTGGTATTTTCCAAATATGATTTGTTGATCATCGAACAGAAGACCAGCAATGGATAATATTCACCAGACTGGCCGAACATGGCGCTGTCATTTGCTGACCCAGGAATTGCGAAATTGACCTCATCATAGAGAAGTGTGCAAAATTGGTAGAACTGAAAGAAGACCATGCTAATTACAGTGGTGGTAGGAGAAAGGAACTAAATCCACCTAACCTAGAATTGCCCATACAAGTTGTACAAATTACAAGCTGATAAATAGACTTTGTTCTACAGAATGACGACTCTTCAAACTACACTGGTAAAGACCATTGATGAATCACAGTGTTAACATAGATTCTAGTGCTTGACATAGATTCTTATCACTTCTTGGCCTTGTAGGAAGTAAAATTGTCACGCCCCCAAGCCGGCGGTAGTCTTTCAACCGCTCTTAGCGAGGTTCAGCACCACCGAACACTTTCTTTTCACCAATACTAATGTTCATGGACTACGCCTAATACACTTTCTCTTACTTAATTTGTGTTTCGTAACCAAGTATTATTATGTTTAGCCTTTCTACCAATGAACACCCATACTCATTCATTATCAACAGCAATTATAGCAAGAACAAAATTGCACAGTATAAAGGGAGGGGAAACTCCCTGAACAATGAGTCTGCCCAATAATATATGTATTAATCAATCCTTCCTCAATACAAGCTTTTACAAGTATCCTTGGCAAAATTCCAAGTCTATACTTAACCAATTTACAACCATGGAAAAATTGCCTTTACACACCTTTGTGCACACCTTGCACGGTGGGAGGGTGCTCACCCGAGCTACCAAAACACCCCTGTCAAGTCCCGACACAAATCAACACTTCAATCAACCGACGTGCACACCTTGCCCAACCTTCGACTAACTCAAAGTGTATCCACCCATGTACGGCATAATCAAGAAGTGCGCATGAGCTATGCGCTCTTGTCCTTCTCATTTCTGTGCACAAGTCTTTTCCTTGAGCTCTATGCGAAGAGGCTTGAGTCAAATGCCATTTTGATGCTCCAAAATGCATAATATATATCGTTTGCAACGTGTGGGTGGGGATGCCTAGCCAACAACCCAACCCACGGTTGCACACCCTTTGAACGCCCTCAAACATGTCGTCTTGCCCACGCTCCATAGGGTATAACCTTGCCATCGTTTCCCATCATTCCTTGTTTCGTCACAAGCAACTCTTCTGTTCGTCGCATTCCCGTGTCCCTTAACTCTCCATGCGCCCGCGCCCGCATGCAGCCCAACTCGCCCACACGCCCGTCGTGCAGCCCAGCTCGCCCGCGCGCCCTTCGTGCGGCCCAACTCGCCCGCGCGACCGTATGTGGCTCAACTCGCCCCGGCCCGTCGTGCGGCTCAACTCGCCCGCCTATCAATGCAGCTCAAACTCGCCTGCACGCCTGTCGTGCAGCCACTCGCCCGCGCGCCGTCGTGCGGCCCAACTCGCCCAGCGCCCGTCGTGCGGCCCAACTCGCCCGCGCTCGTCGTGCGGCTTAACCGAGGACCTTACATCCTCCTCCACCTGAAATCGTTGTTGTCCTCGACAACATACCATCCTGGTAGCCATCCACCAAGATCATCACTATCCATGAAGTCAACTCCTCCACATACGGCAAACATCCCTGCAACATATGTAGAACTCCATCTCTGCCATGTCTCATCTTAGTAACCAACTGTCACCAAGCTCACCATACCAAGGTATACACCTCATCGGTATGTCATATATCAGATATCATCTCGATCCATGATCATCGACCCCTTTGTCACAACTCTACTGCAACATCTGTGTCGACCTCATCATGTGTCATCATGTGAACCTCTATCATGACACTCCAACAAGAGCTAACACATGTCTATCATGTGCCAACATCTCATCCCAATAGCAACATCATCCTATACACTGGATCCCCTCATGACTTAAGCTAGTTGGGTAGCTAATCCAACCATATGCCCAAACCACAAGAATGCACATTCTTTCATCACCATCGGTCATTTCCCAAAACAACCTGTCACATTCTTGACTCATCAAGAATCTATTTCCATAAGTGTAGACCATGCTCAGGTCCATGGAAACTCCATCCATCTTATCTGCAACATGTCATGATGCTTGATGCCAAGCCATCCCTGCACCATCAGTCATACCTGCTCAACTTGTTTAAGGACTCACTGCCATGAGCAGCTAACAATGAGCCCCATTTTCTCATCCATCTAAGAATATATAGAGGGAGTAGAGCCTGAAGGCTCTCCCTCACTAATCAACTCGATCCATCTATCAGGATCCTCAATCTCCATCCTTTGTAGATAAGCAACCCGATATTCTCCCTGGACATCCGGCCTCACATACACCTCCTCATCATTATCATCATCCTCAACCAACTCTAGCCTTCTTGATAAATCCAAGATGCTATCTGGAAGTGTCCTGATGACCAATGACTGTTCGGTAAGCTTTGCCTCAATAGTAGACAACCGCTTACTCATGTCTCCCATTCTCTTCTCGTCCTCCATTTGCATCACTCCCAACTTACAATCAGGCCTTGTCACTCCAATGGTTGGCACACCGATGGGCACATCTTCCCTTTCATCGTAAATGTAGAGCTTCCTCAAATGTGGAACAATCATGGCATCAAATTGTTTCATGAATTCCATCCCTAATACAGCCTCATAGTCATCAATCCGCACTATAGTGAAATCAACCTTCCCTGTCCATTCACCCAGTGTAGTGTCCACCCTTTCAGCTATACCAAGAACTTCAATAGGAGGAGAATTCATTGTCTTCATTTGTGCCTTTGTCGGTACAAACTTCAGCCCAATCCTTCTCGCAGTATCCTCGCCCATGAAGTTGTGAGAGGCCCCACTATCCACCATAGTGAGTACATCAGCACCTCCAACCTTCATTCGAACATACTCCAATCTGTTCCTCTCGAGATCCCTCCTAGAGACCACCTCTGTAGTAGCAGAAGCACCAAGTATCTGCATCATCCCCACGTAAGCACCTTCATTCTTCGCATCAGATTGTGCAATAGCAGCCACCTTTGGTCTAGAAGGACAATTCTTCACCGTGTGTGGTCCAGCACATATCCAACACTTCAAGGCTTTCTTCGTCTTCGAACTATCATCTGATTTCAAAGCATCATCCTTCTTCTTTTCTTTCGACTTATCGGACTTCTTCTTCTTATCATCAGAAGTCTCATCATAATGCTCCACCAACCTATCAACAGCAGCAAAAGCTTCCTCAAGTGTCCTAATCTTCTGCCTCTTCACTTCATTGTGTGCCCAAGGCTTCAACCCAATAATGAAATTGAACACCTTGTCCCTCTCCACCATGTCAGGAAGTTCCAGAGCTGCACTTGCAAACTCTCGCTGATATGCTTGTAGGCTCCCGGTCTGCTTTATGTACTTAATCTTCGTCCTTGCTTCCCATGTTTCATCCTGAGGACTAAAGTGGGTCTGCAAAGCTTTCTTCATGTCATCCCACGAAGTAATGTCATCAGCACTGCCATTGGCAATCTGGTCCATCCTCCTTCGCCACCACATCTTAGCATTCTTTGTTAAGAAGTAAGCAACTACCTTAACCTTTGTCTCATCATCAGATAGACCCAATCGTTCCAAGTATTGCTCCATGTCCCATAGAAAGTTTCCAAGAGTCTTTGCATTCCTTCTGCCATCATAAGATTCTGGTTCCTTGACTTTCACATGAGGCACTCCTCCACCTGAGTTATGCCTCACAACCTTCTTCAACACAGTGATCTCATCCCTGGCTTCGTCAAGAGATTTCTTCAAGTTCACGATCTCCGCAAGACCCTGGTCCCTTGCTTCTTCAACCTCCTTGGCTCTTACTTAAAGTTGTGTACACATAAGATCAGTGTACTCGTGTTGTGTCCGGAGTTCATCAAACTCTTCCTTCATCTTCGTGTTGGCCTCTTGCTCTTGAGTGAACAAGTCCATCTTCTTATCACAGGAAGTTTCCATAAACTCTATCCTCAATAACATCTTTTACATAAGTGCTAGAGTAGCATGTTGTCCATGACTAGACCCAGCCTGAGATTCAGCCGCCATCTCTAACAGATTCTTCTTTTGCAATCTAGTTTCGACCATCCAATAGCTTCACCAAGTTGCCTGCAACCTGAACCAACCCTTGTTCCACTTGTGTGAAACAACTTCCTTCACTTGCAAGTACATGCTTCACCATCATGAGCAACCCTGCTCTGATACCACCTGTCACGCCCCCAAGCCGGCGGTAGTCTTTCAACCGCTCTTAGCGAGATGCGGCACCACCGAACACTTTCTTTTCACCAATACTAATGTTCATGGACTACGCCTAATTCACTTTTTCTTACTTAGTTTGTGTTTCGCAACCAAGTATTATTATGTTTAGCGTTTATACCAATGAACACCCATACTCATTCATTATCAACAACAATTATAACAAGAACACAATTTCACAGTATAAAGGGAGGGGAAACTCCCTGAACAATGAGTCTGCCCAATAATATATGTATTAATCAATCTTTCATCAATACAAACTTTTACAAGTATCCTTGGCAAAATTCCAAGTCTATACTTAAGCAATTTACAACCATGGCAAAACTGCCTTTACACACCTTTGTGTACACCTTGCATGGTGGGAGGGTGCTCATCCGAGCTACCAAGACACCCCTGTCAAGTCCTGGCACAAATCAACACTTCAATCAACCCACGGGCACACCTTTCCCAACCTTCGACTAACTCAAAGTGTATCCACCCATGTATGGCATAATCAAGAATTGCGCATGAGCTATGCGCTCTTGTCCTTCTTATTTTTGCGCACAAGTCTTTTCCTTGGGCTCTATGCGAAGAGGCTTGAGTCTAATGCCATTTTGATGCTCCAAAACGCATAATATATATCCTTTGCAACGTGTGGGTGGGGCTGCCCAGCCGACCACCCAACCCACGGTTGCACACCCTTTGAACGCCCTCAAACATGTCGGCTTGCCCATTATCATAGGTCGGCCATCAATCATATCTGCCCACGCTCCATAGGGTATAACCGTGCCATCGTTTCCCATCGTTCCTTGTTTCGTCGCAAGCAACTCTTCTTTTCGTCGCATTCCCGTGCGCCTTAACTTGCCACGCGCTTGCGCCCACGCCCGCGTGCAACCCAACTCACCCGTACGCCCGTCGTGCGGCCCAGCTCGCCTGTGTGCCCGTCGTGAGGCCCAACTCGCCCGCGCTCGTCGTGCGGCTCAACTGGCCCGCGCTCGTCGTGCGGCTCAACTCGCCCGCGCACCCGTCGTGCGACCCAACTCGCCCGTGCGCCCGTCGTGCGGCCCAACCGAGGACCTTACAAAAATACTCCTTTTAGCCACTGGAGGTTTCCTTTGAAAAGTAGAAGGCACGATCCCAAGTCTATCTGCAAGAATTGGGCAGACTGATGGAGAAGGCATTGGATGTTACTCGACTTCTTGCTGAACATCTGAATTTCAAAGGAGTGTGATTTGGTAGGAGATTGGTACAGCATGAGGTGACAATTTGGGGCAATTGTAGTAAAGTGCAGAAAAGGTTGAAATTTGCATGTATGTGCATGAATGATACTTGAGACGATGGGGTGGCAAGCTTGTCCCAACACCCTACCTATTCGTGCTTATGATCCTCATTGAGGAATTTTTATATGTTAAATAATAGAAAATATATCTTCTTTTACTTTTAATTTTAAAATAATAACAATAATTATTTTATTACAAAAAACTACTCTATATATTATATATTTAAATCCTTAAATTTAATAATATTTCAAATTATATATAAAATTAATAAATATTTAACCATCTATCTAAATACTTAAAACTTTTATAAAGTAATTAATTTAAAAACATAATAAACATCTACTTAGATAATTTAAATATTTAAAGTGTTATGAAACCTTGAATATAACAATTCAAAATACGCAAAACTCTTCATATTGAAATGGTGGTTCTTAAACCCTAGCAACAAACTTTTGTAATTTTTTATGGATTTCCTTGCTACTATTTCATGGATTTCCTTTCAAGTCTAGTGATTTTAATTTATTGTTAACTTTTCATATTGATATGGGTGTTCTTAAACACTAGTCACAAACTTTTGTATTATTATATGGATTTCCCTGGTACTATTTTATGGATTTTCTTTCTAATTCTAGTGAGATTTTTAACTTATTGTTATGATTCCATTTTAGTCAAGCCTGGAGATTTTAAACTATTGTGGAGTGAGATTTTTATTAAAGATAAAATAGAATAATTTAGTATGAAAAATAATTTAGTTAAATTTTAAATTTATTGTGTGATGTGGTTTTATTAAAGGTAAAGAAAGGTGATTAATTATGAAAGTTTTTATTTTAAAATTGCATGAAATTTGTTAAAATTTGTAAAATATTGTATAGATAGCCTTTCAATTAAAGATAAAGAAGATGTTTGAGTATAAAAGTTAATTTGTTTGAAGTTTAAGAAAAATTTAAACATGAGTTTTGTATGCAAGTTAAAGGAGATGATTAAGTATGAAACCCAATTCCTTTTACGTTCAATTAGACTATAAACCTATTATGTGACTAAGGTTTCAATTAAAGATAAAGGAGATAATTGAGTGTGAAATTCAATTCCTTCTAAGTCTAGTGAGAATTTAAACCTATTGTGTTATGAGGTTTCAACCAGAGACAAAGGAGACGATTGAGCATGAAAGCAAATTCATTCCAAGTTTAACAAGACTTTGAACTTATTCTATCATGAGATTTCAATTGAAGATAAAGAAGATGATTAAGCATGATTAAAATGATTAAGCCAATTACTTTAAGTCCTGAGAGTTTAAACATATTGTTGAGATAAGTTTTCAATTAAAAATAAAGAATATAATTAAGTAATACTATTTCGAGAGTATTACTTACCTTTAACTATGATTTTTAAACCATGAAAAGTAAAAAATAAAATTAATTTTATATAGTAAATAATATTTTTTATTTTCAAATTAAATTTAATATAAAACTTAATAAACAAAATTAAATATTTTAAATAGAAAAACTAATTTAATCTGAGATTGAAAAATAAAACCCAAACTATTTTCAGTTTATATATATATATATATAAAATAATTTTATTTCAAAAATATATTATTACATCTCACATTTATATTTAAATTCATAAATTTATCCATACTGTTTTCAATAAGAAATTTAACCATACTTTATATTATATATAAAATCAATAAATATTTGATAATCCATCTAATCACTTATAGCTTTTATGTATTAAAAAATAATAAACATTTAAAAATATCTAATTTAAATATTGAAAGAGTTATGAACCCTGCTATTAAACTTACGCATTAACATATTTGTTAAAAAGATAAAGCAATTCAAAACTTGTATATTATTGCTAGGACATTCTTGCTAGGACAGACTTGTATATTATTTTATAGATTTCCTTTCGATTCTAGTGAGATTTTTAACCCATTTTAATGAGAAAAAAAACATATATTTTTAACTGAAAAGAATAAAGTTATAGTCAAGTCTGGCCATATTTTTAATTATTGTGTAGATTATGGAAACCAGTCATGTTTGGTTTATTTGTCTATGGGATTTCACATTTGTCTATGGGTTTATTAATGTAAAATTATCTTTAGAATATAAATATTTTATATAGTTTACTTAAAAACTATTATGCATATGAGTTAGGGTGATTGATATGAAAGTTAATTTTTTACAATTTTTTTATATTTTAATTCATTAAGGCATATAAATATTTTTATATCAGTTTATCAAAAAACTATTGTGTGGATGAGTTAAAGAAGATGATTGAGTATGAAAGTTAATTTTTTAATTTAGTCATATTTTAAATCTATTAAAGGTAAAAAATGTGATTGATTATTAAAGTTATTTTTTTCAAAGTTTATTAATAAAAATTTAAAGATTTTGTTATGAAACCAATTTACAAAAAAATAGAAAAGATAGATCAACGCCTTAGAAATAAGCCTCTTCGAGGGGGCAACCTCCTTTACATTACACAAATGAACAATTCTTTGATGATACAAATGAAAAGACCTCCTTTATGTATAGAGGAGTCTAAGGGGTCATAATATAATCAGAGCCGGCATTACAATAATAATGTAAGCGCACAACAATAACAATAGTGGGCTTCTATGGGGCACAATAATAACAATATGGGTACTACATGGGTACAATAATATAATAAGGGGGTTGCACTAATAATAATAAGGGGTTACACTAGTAGTATAGGGAACTAACATGCCCCTCTCCTTCAAAAAGTGTTGTCCTCAATGCTTGAGTAGTTCTGGATGATTCTATATAAAATTATCATCCTTCCATGTGGAATCTTCCACAAGTAAGTTCTTCCACTTGATGAGATACTCTGAAATTGATTGATTTCGTAGTTATCAACTTCTCGGTTCTGTGAACGCTTCAGGTTCCAATATGATTTTTCCTTCCTTGTCAAGTTCTGTTAATATTGTTGGAACTGGAATCTTCGACAACTTTTGAATGAGTTCCCATACTGCTTTTCCATTCTTCCATTCATCCCTTGCTTTGTTTATCAAATTTGGTTGGATAATTATACCAACCTCTACCATTTCTACAACCATCTGTTCAATTCCACTCCTTTGGGCATATGGATATCTATAAGGCTTGATGTTTGGAGGAACACTTCTTGGAATCAATTGAATAGCATGATCATGATCATGAATACGTGGGAGACCTTTGGGAGTCTCAAATACCTTGGAATGATTGTCCAAGGCTTTTTGGAGATCTGGAGAAATAAATGATTTCGATGTGGGAACCATTAGTGAACATAATTGTGCAATTATGCCTCGTTGTTCTTTCTTTAGAAGCTTTTTCATTCCGTAAGAGCTTATTATATTTCCTGGTTTCCCTATGATACCCCTTAATTCAATTTCCTTTCCTTTCGAAGAAAATTTCATGAAAAGTTCTTGAAAATTAAAAGCTATTGTGCCCAAGGATTGTAGCCATTGGACTCCTAGTACAACATCAACACCACCCATTGGAATGGAAAGCATTGGGCTATTCAATACATATTCTCCCATGGATAGCTTGATATTATGGCATTTTCTAGAACAATTTATGGTTCCTCCACTTGCAACCATCACTTGAAACTCTAGTGTTGGATATAGGAAGAAATTTAATTCCTTGGCTATCTTACAATGAATAAAATTATGGGTACTACTCAAATCAATCAACAATATTACCTTTTTCTTCTTGATATGTCCTTCTATCTTGATAGTTTGAGGAGTGGTAATTCTGACCAATGAATTACAAGATATGGTTGGATTCATTTCTTCTTTCTCTAGGGTTTGTTATTGGTGTATATCCTCTTCTTTTGACGTTTATTGTTCCTTTTCTTCCTCCTCTTCAAAATCTATGTAAAATAATTTATTCTCATCACACTTATGACCTTTAGTGTATTTTCTATCGCAATTGTAACAAAGCCTTTTTTCTCTTTTTTCTTCGTCTCTTTTTTCTTCCAGTTGTTGTGGTGTCAACCTTGTAGGTTGTGGAAGGCTAGGGGCAACAACACTTCCATCTTTATAGTTTTGAGTGGTAGG
>APFE031617922.1:0-10568 GCA_000404065.3 Pinus taeda | reverse complement strand
TTTTTTTTTTTTTTTTTTTTTTCTAGAAATCAATTATTAATGTTATAAAGGGGGTTGCAAACCTTGTAATGGGGACTTGATATTTCTATTAGTTTGAATATAATTTTGAAGAATGGTGAGGGGTTGGAAATTCAATAATTGAGACCTAAGTGTTTTTGTCAATGAGAAATGCACCATTAAGGCCCAGAGATTGGGAAATTTGGAAGTCTAAAACTTCTTATTATTTATCAATTTTGAAATAAAAGTTGGGAGATCAAAATATCTCAGAGCAACTCTTATTCAAATGCGTGAATGATTATATTACTACATTATGGTGAGTTAAGATATTATTTTTTTATTCAATTTTGTGTGAAATTAGTTTCTTTAATGTATTTGAGCTTCACATGAGATTTAAAAATTAGATGTTGAAGTGTTTAATATGATCATTTTCAACATTTTTTAAATAAAAAACGGGAGATTAAAATCTTTTAAAGTAACTCTTATTTGAATGTGTGAATAACTACATAACTACAATGTGAATTAAGTCTTTTATTCAGTTTGATGTGAAATTATTTTCCTTAATGTATTTGAATATAACATAATATTAGAGATTAAATATTGAAGTGCTTAATATAATCCTTTATAGATTATTTCATTCATATGTACTATATAATTATTAAGAAAATGAAGTATTTCTTTTCCTTATAATTATTATTTGATTCAACATGTTATTTGTTTAAGTTATATTATGAGTAAAATACATTTTCAAATATGTAATTAGATATTATCTTTTTATAATTTGAGAATGTTTTATGATTTAATATTTTTTTTTGTAAATGATATCTCGTTCGTTACTTAAATTTCTTTTTCATGTCTCTTTTCATTTGATTACACATAGATTCTAAATGTATGAAACAATGTTTTATAAGTTGCAACATACATATGCTTTAATAATTATTTAGTAAATGAATTTCTTCTTCGCTTAATAATTCACTATTCGTCTTTAGTTTTAACATTTAAAGTCATCTCTTTCAACTGAGATAGGATACTATATAGTTTTGTTTATGCTCAATAAAAAATGCAATTAAGATTTAGGAAAGCTTAAACAAAGGTCTCCTTTTAGGAGCAATCTCTTTAGGTGGCAACGGGGTCCACAGGTAAGTATAGGCCTAAGCAAGGTCTTGATTAGGTGATGATCCCTTGTTGTAGGAGAAATTTTTGCACCTACCAATAAGTTTCTTCACAAAAGAGTCATGCATAAAACTTATAGAGAAGGGAAAACTACATAGATAATTTTGTACGACCAATTTTTGCACCTTACAATTGGGAGAAGAAGGGTGTTCGCGGTGACTCTATAATGGTGTATAATAAAATTATTTTATGAAGGAAAGGTTAGATCATGCTAATTGACGAAGGAGAATCTGTATACTTTCATATGGATTCTTAATATATGTACAACTACCTACTAAGATGGGAGGGGTGGGCAGGTAAAAAAAACTATATGCACCACTTGCTTTCTCTTTTGTTTGAAATCTTGATTTTCACATTTTTTATAATAATAATAATAATAATCTAATTTTAAGGTCACAACCAAGTGAGACACAAAATTGATGTACAAGGCACCCTTGTTTGTGGGACAAGGCCCCCCCATCTTGCAATAATTTAAATGTTAATTCTAGAAAGGTGTTTGTGGGACAAGGCCCCCCACCTTGCAATAATTTAAATGTTAATTCTAGAAAGGTGTACATACCCAATCCTCCTCTAGGTTTGAACCTATGAACACTTAGGAGAAGACACATTTTATCAACCATTAGGCCCACCAAAAAAACAAAATTATGCCAAAAAAATTTAGGTTATATATTTGTAGAGAAGTTATCTTAATCTTTGATTGACTTTTAATTAAAACTTGAGCAAATGAAGACCAATTTTGACAAGTAATCAGTCATAGCTAATTTGTATGCTCTAGATACTATTTGATGAAAATAATGCTTAGAAAATGAAGAAATAAAACATGTAATCCAAAACCAATTTGCATGTGTCTAAAAAACAAGGCATCAAAATTAAATCTAAGGTGCTAGAATTATAAAGCTAAAGAATACAAAAAATATACTTAATGCTAAAAAATAAATACAATGAATTTTATCCAAATAATTAAGCCTAAATAACAAGCTTAGATTTAGAAAAGAGGCGTTTGATACCATGAAAGACCTTTAACATATGCATAAATAAGCATATGCGTAAATATATAACCATAAATTTATCATATTTGAACTCCTAAAAAAATATTAAATAAATATAATGCTTGGATCTGGTTCCTCATCTAATCTTGAAGATGAACCACACAAAGAGAATATCTCTTATGTGATTTTTATGGAAATATGCTATTATAATCATTATGGATCACAACAAAAAAAATATAATACTTTTAATAAACATAAAAAAGCAAATAATTTAAATGATAAAAACCAAACATTCATAAAAGCTAATGAAGAATAATATCTATAATAGTCTAATGATACTTCACTCTGAATATAAAACGTTTTATAGTTAAATGTAACTGCTAAACAAACATTATTATAAGAATAAATAATAATTTATAAAATTAATATCAATTGATTTATTAAAAAATAAATTTAAATAATTATATTTAAATTTAAATTATGATTAGAATAAATTATATTAAATTTATTTAATTTTTTTTTTTTTTTTTTAATTTAGAATTGCAGGGTTGATATGATGAATAATATTAATTGGTTCAAAAAATATTGGTACAAATTCTACTATGTGATTTCTAAAAAAAACCTTTTCTCAATTTCTTATAAATTTACATTTAACATACGTTGAAACTAAACTTGACACAAACCAAATAGATGGTAGCTGATATGCTATCACAATTCACAATTTTACTCATAGTGAAAATAGATATAAGAGGTTTGCTGCGAGGATAGGTGTGGATTCGGGGAGAGATAAAGCACCCAGATATGATTCCATTGGAAATAATAATGCGGACAAATATATGATCAAAACATTAAATTGATTAAAACGTCATCATACGTGGTAGACAAACACATTGCTTTGATCTACTGCACAAAAGGACATGGGAAAGAAGCAAATACAACTTTTGTAAATAACCCTAACACATTGGATTTTAAGTCTACAATATTTATGTGCGTCACTAGAAATGATATGTACACGTTCTATGTGAAAACACATAATATTCCAACTTCCGCTTCAGTTTGGGACACGAAAAGGCATTAACGTCCTTCAAAGACTGGGAACCCTCAATGCCGGGCAGCTCTTCTAAATCCTTGTTGTTTTGAACGTCCAGCCTATGAAGCTTTGTCAGCTGTGCCAACCCGTGTATGCGCTTCAGCCCATCACAATTAATTATCTCCAAATTCTCCAAAGATTCCAATCTTTCCAGACCTGACAGCTCCTCCTCCCTTTGTTCGCACGCAAAAATACGTAATATTTCAAGTGTTGTTGGCAATCCAGAGACCCATTCTGCTATCTTTAACCGATCCATATATTCCAGTACTAACATTTTCAACTGAGTCAGCATTCTAATAGAATCAGGGAAACATTTCAAGGGGCACCACACGAACTCCAACGCCTCCAAGCTCCTTAGAGCACCGAACGAAGATGGCAGCATTTCCAACTCATCGCTGTCTACGTGCAGAATTTTCAAATTACTTAGGTTTCCGATAGCTTCTGGCAATTCTGAACATGTCAAATACAATTTTTGCAAGGACTGTTGAGATGTAAGTTGGGGAGGCAATTCTACAAGCGACCCTGCAAAGTATTCAAGTGTGGTGATATTTCTCAGGGCTTCATTTGGTATGTCGGACCAACCCCCTAGCAAACTCAGAAATTTAAGTTGTATTAAATTTCCGAAAGTATTTGGGAAGGTCCTCAATTTGGGGCAGTAAGACAAGTCAATGTGCTGGAGATTGGTTAGATTCCCAAAGGAATCTGGGAGTGGCCTCAATTTCTTGCAGGAAGACAAGTCAATATGCTGGAGCTTGGTTAGATTCCCACAGGAATCTGGGAGCTTTTTCAAACATGTGCACCCGGCTAAATTAAGATGTTGGAGGCTGCTCAAGTCCCCAAAAAACTCTGGCAATGCCTTCAAACCTTTCTCGTGTAATTCAAAGTGTTTCAAAGACTGCAGCTGACAGAATTCATCGGGCAAAGTCTTGAACGACACTGTATCCTCCTCGCTCCGGAGGACAACCTTCTCGAGGCGCCGTAGCTTCCCTATGGACTGTGGAATCTTTGGTAGCCTAGAACCAGCGATGTACAACTCCCTCAGCTCCCGAGGTGCCTGCAATGCTCCTTCTATTTCAACTTCGTGCATCGTGGTATGTTAAAACAACAAAGCAGTTTTAATAATAAAGGAAAATTAAAACAACCTTTCGCCAATCAATTACATGACTACCTACCTGAGATTCAAGATGCCACAGCGTTTCCAGATTGCTTCCCTCTATATGTAAAAATTTTAAATTCTTTGTTGAAATATTTGGAGCAAGGGAGGAGTCCGGACAGTTATAGCAACGGAGCAATATGAGTTGCGGTGGCTGTTCAACGTTGAATACGCCTTCCACACAAGAACCCCTCCACCTCAGCTCACGGACTCGACGATTGCGTTCGGCGGAATCTCTAGTTATTCCTTCCACCTAAATTGTTATCGGCAAACTGTTAGAAATAATATTGACATTTTGCAAAGTTTAGGAATTCAAGATTTGACAGATCACACCACTATTTTGAAAGTCGGTCTAAAACTTCAATACGTACAGGCGACAGGTCCGAAAGGTTTTCAGTTACGCTCCAAATACGACGAAGCGAGGGTTCTTTGCCCGCCAGATCTCTGCCCATGTCTCTGAGGTGGTCATGCATTCTTATGCATTCCACCTTACATTCTCTATAAAGCTTTTGGCGCCGACCTTCAATATACTCTACTTCATCCTTCATAACCGCGTCCTCCTCCAACTCCAGGAGGTGCTTGTTCCGTAGTTTCTTCAGACCCAGCGATGCTTCCCACCCGGATCCCTCCCATATCATCATGGCTCTATCCTTCTCTTCTCCTACGAAGAAACAGGCAACGTCTAAGAATATCTTCTTTTCCTCATCATCCAGACTGTCGTAGCTAATTTTCAGTACCTCTTGTATTTCCATGGGAAGAATCCTTCTGATTTTACGCAATTGCGCTTCCCAGTGCTCAGGATTCTTTTCGCCATGAAGAAGCGCCCCGATGACACAAAGAGATAATGGCAATTTACCGCAGGCATCCACAAACTTAGTAACCAGTTGCTCAAATACTGCATCAGGAGGATCAGGTCGACGGAAGGCGTGCTGGCAGAAGAGCTCTACGGAGTGTTGAGGACTGAGGCCTTCGAGAGTGTAAATAAATGGATCTTCAATTAATTCCCAATTTTTAAGTACCGTTTTATCACGGGATGTAACTAGAATCAAGCTATCCTTCGCTGGTAAAACCGGAAGCAATGCGCGCATCTGCCCTATATCATCCACGTCATCTAAAATGATAATAGCATGCCAATGTGGGAGATGTTTTTCAAGAATAGGGATACCTTCGTCAGTGCTGTATATTTCCTCACCCTTCCCACTCAACTCCTTAATAAGTTGTCTCTGCAAATTCTTTAGTTGTCCTCTAGAGTTGTTTTCCCTGACATCAGATACAAAGCTGGAGCGACGATACTTTTCCTTCTCGCGGTTATAGAACTGTTTTGCGAGGGTCGTTTTACCAATCCCACCAAGTCCGACAATCCCTACAACCTTAGCCTTCCCACTTTCATGCTGCCGTAATAACACTCCTTTGAAATCTTCAACTTTCTCTTCCAATCCAGTCGGATATATGGAGACATACAGGGGCGGTTTTGGAACTGATTTCAGCACTTTTTCGACGATAGCGTCCAGCAGCTTACTCTCATCACTGAATAATATAAAAAATAAACTTACTAGTAAGAAAACTAGATAAAGTATGATATACCTATATGAATGAGACTAATGAAAAACGATCACAAAGGAACAGGGAGAGATGAGTCCTAACCCATTATACGGCTCCTCGTCCAGCTCGTAACCGATAATTTCTGCTACGTCATGGAGAGCCTCCTTCCATTTTCCAATGATTTCCGGCTTGTATCGTAGTTGATCATCTGCATTTCTCTTTTTTAGGCGCGAGCTCAGGGCTTCACCATACTTATCCTGCGTCCATTTAACTACTGAAGGCTTGACATGGAAGAATATGGGAAGAATAGTTGAACGCTTCGTCCGCTTGCACTCCAGCATGAGCTCCAGCTCCTTCAGGCACCAGTCTGATTCGCAATATCTGGGAGAAAAAATAGCTATATTAACCGAGGAAGCTCTAATAGCACCCTCTATCTGAGGTGTTAATTCTTCTCCCTTCTCCAATTCGTCCCTGTCCAGGAAGACTCGTAAATGAGCATGACTCTTGAGGCGATTGTAAAGACTGATGGCAAACGGTTTAGCATCAGGGCCTCTGTGATTGAGGAACACATCGAACGAGTAGTAGGTGTTGTCATCCGCTGTGGAGGTGGAGGCGGAGGCGGATGCCGATTTGGAGGAAGATGCCATGGGATGCAGAACAGAACAGAAAAGATGGCGAATGCGCACTCAATACACCAGTTGCTTCTGAGGCCGTTGGCACTGTGTGGCTCTATCTCTATCTCTCAATACTTGCCAAACCAGTAAACAAAAATGCAATTCAATGTCTCCAGTACTTGCCAAACCAGTAAACAAAACTGCAATGCACTGTCAAATTCATGGACACAATTACTTAGGTAATGACCAAAACATCTAACCATTTGTGTATTATTGTTAATTTAATTATTAGATAAAATTTAATTAAAACAGTCCATAGTTTTAGTGGGTAATAGAGCCCCAAGAAGTGTGTGCCATTTTCGTCGTCGTACCCGAATTCACTAGTTGCTTTAGCCAACCACAGGCCCCACGTCACATGCGTCCATTTCGCTTTTAAAAAAAAAATGATTCCTTTTCTTTCGGCTTTGCTCGAAAGTTGGTTTAGCCATCGAGACGGCCCCACATCATGTGTTTGCCTGTCCATTTCGCTTTAAAAAAAATTGATTCCTTTTCTTTCGGCTTTTCGGCCCCACATCATGTGTTTGCCTGTCCATTTCGCTTTAAAAAAAATTGATTCCTTTTCTTTCGGCTTTGCTCGAAAAGACTTACTTTTTTCTTTTGATTTGATTTCATTGAATACGGCTTTCCCACCGATCATAACAGGCCACCCAACTTTCTTTTCCTTTTTCCTTTTGCTGGAAAAGATGTACCTTTTTCATTTGATTTGATTTCATTGAACACTGTTTTGCCACCGATTGTTACATGCCACCCAACTTCCGAGTTACAATTTAGTTTCGTTTTGTATTTTCTTTTTCAAAAACGATTTTTTCGCTGATATTTTAGCGCTAAAAACTCCCCAACACCAAACATAGAAACATCGGGCAATGAACTATTTTATTATTCTCTGCTTTTGTTAGTATTATAGCACTTGTTTTGATGTGCAAGTGGATTGACTTTGTTTATTTTAATGTGTTTTTTTAATTTTAATTTTAATGTTAATGGTAATGTTAACTAAAGATGTTTGGATTGACTATGTTCATGCTAATGTGTTTTTGCAATTTTATTTTTAATTTTAATTTTAATAAAAGTTAGTTTGTTTTTTTTTTTTTAAATAGTTTTTTAATTTTCTATTTTCAATGAGCACATAAAACTCTAATAGGATATAATTTTTTGTTAGAGGGTATTTTATTTTTGATATTTGTTCGTATTTGACAATTCATTTTAAAATAAAAATAAAACTGATTTTTTGAGTGGTCATGTTGTTGGTGAGTGCTCTAATACTAACACTATGATGTTAGTGTTTTGCACAATGATGTTAGAATTGACGTAGTTGCACGTCCTTTGCATAGGTCGCGGGGAGGAAGAGGGGTTGAATAAATCTCCAATTAATATTATTATGTTTCATGGTTGCAGGTCCTTTGCATAGGCAAAGGAGGGGAGGGGAAGGGGAGAACAAGGCCTGAACAAATTTCCAATTAATATTATTATGTTTCCTTGTGCATAGTTTTTACTATGCGGAAGAGTATGTGTGGGAAAAAAGGGCCATTTGCATATTGCAGGGGTGCTCTAATGCTAGCAATGTTATGTTTCCTTGTGTGGAACTTTCACTGTGTCGAGGATAGAATATATATGGGAGAACGAGGTCCTTTGCATATTTTGAGCATGCTCTGACACTGGTACTGTTATGTTACTTCTCTACCCATTAGTATTGGAATTCATGCAGTTGTCGATCCTTTACATAAATAAGAAGAGCATGAACAAAATTTTAATTAGATTCCATTATTTTAGTGGGTAACAAAGTCGAAGTGTGTGACATTTTCATCATCGATACCTTCACTACATGGTAGTTGGTTTAGCCAACGACACGACCCCACATCACGTGTTTTGTGTGTTTCATGCGTCCATTCACTTTGAAAAAAAATCATTTTCTTTCGATTTTACTTGAAAATACTTACCTTTTTCTTTGATTTGATTTCATTGAATCTCACTTGACATTGATTCAGACATGCCACCCAACATTTTGTTTTGTGTTTTCTTTTTCAAAAATGATTCTTAACCCATGACTTTAGCATTAAACTGCCCCGCCTCCGCCCCCCTCCCCCTCTTGGCGACATAGAAACATCAAGCAAGGAACTATTTTATTTCTTTTAAAAGTTATTCATGACATGACTTTCGAAACGATCAACTTCAAATCACAAGTAAATATTTCTGGATACTAGCTAGTTTTATTTATGTTTAATAAAATTGCAGCTAAGATTTTTGAAAGATTAAATGAAAATCTCCTTTTAGGAATAATCTCTTTGGGTGGCATTTAGGTCCACATACAAGTGGACATCAGTACACCAAAATTCTAAAACTAAGCATTATTTCCATCCCACATGAGCATTTGAATGCATATTAACTATGTGTCAGGCGATATATGACATTTTTTGAAGGTGATTTTTTAAATGTGCTTTGAGGGTTGTGGAAATTTTATGAGGTATCTTCTTTGCCACTTGTCATCGCACCTGTCATCGCAGAATGGAGTAGCAGGATCACCTCTTTAATCGATTGAATTGCCATTTGGATTGGCCATGGGCAATGATTAGCTCTAACTATGACTAGAATTAATTTTGTCAGTTGATTGCAATACCAAAAATTAGTCTATCGCAGAACGGGAAACACTTTGTTGGTGTAGGAAGGAAATGTAATTACCTGAGTGCACGTCATGAGCAAAATGCGCGGCACTTTGTTGGCATAGGAAGGCATCATAATTACCTGAGTGCATGTTAGGGTTATCAATGGATGCTCCCATAGATAAAACCACACCTTACTTTTACCCTCCATGCCTCAGCGACGCCTTCCTTTGCCTACTAATGGCTTTAGTTGGTTATTTGAGAGGGGCCACCAATAAGTAAAATGAACGAAGTCGCTCATCCATCCGACGGGTGAGGTGTCATATCCAGATGATATAAAATGATCATGTGGTGTATCAATATGGTCAATTTAGTATGCAAGGGTGCTGAAGTTTTCATGCTTTCTTTTTAAATCCAAGAAGGAAATTTCGATGATCTGCTCCCAAATTAAACTTGAGCTGTAACTGTGTTGGGGGAATTCTAATCCATGTCGTGCCATCTAACAATCAAACGGGGGAGGGAACCACTCCGTCCACTTTCCGGTGTCTCCTTTCTGATGTCTGTTTTCTGGTGTCTATGAACTATGCACATTGTTTTCTTCTATGAACACAAAACAAAGAAGTATTGGTTTTAGACGTAGGTGAATGATTTTTTTTATGGCTATGATGGGTTTCAAACTGGAAGGGGTGTTTTTAGATATACATCTAAATCACTATCTAGATCTTCCTCTCCAGCATCGGAATCTGAATCAGAAATGACGCCAAAATGCAACCACCTATATCGTGGCGTTTCAAATCGACTTATGCTCATAAATGGTACCCACCTCTCTGGTGGAGTTTCAAAAGAATTTCATAAACATTGATACAGTTCAAATGGTGTGGATCATGAGCTTGTTAGCCTCACTCTCTTAAAAATCAATAATAAATCCAATTAAATAAATAAAATCATGAGAATTCCTCAAACCAAGGATTCTAGTTTGGATGAGAGATTCTCTCCAACTAGCTCTCCTAAATTAGTGTGTAAGTTGAGAAATTGTCTCAACCAAGTGATTCTAAGATAGACGCACTATCTTAAGACCACTTGCTCATGTATTTAAATGTACTATTAAATTATTTGAATAAGAGTGAATTTGTAACAGCACAAGAAATACTAAAACTAATGTCAAAAGGAAAACAATTCTTTAAATGAAATTATACCTGTACTTTCCGGCTGCAAAGTGACCACAAGATTTTGGGGACGACTCTCCTCCCAACCGTAGGCTCAATTGTGCAGGATTCTGCTACAACTGGCCACCCCCGAGCCCTCAATCAACGACTACTACCAGTATTCCTAAGTCTTAGAATTCTCCCAAGAGAA
>APFE031617920.1:0-12103 GCA_000404065.3 Pinus taeda | reverse complement strand
GACTTTGACATATTTATTTTTCTTCTTGACTCAATAAACCCTATAAGCATGAAGAACATGCTTGACTAGAATAATAATAATAATAATAATTTTCTTTTTCTTCTTTTTGCTTTTTACAAGAAACATATATTGATACAAGTACAAAGATAATTATGAAGAATGAACCTAGTTACATTTTCCAACATATTGCTTAGGAAACAATTTGGTCTCTCTCGTGTTGACCATATATTGATTGGTTGGTTGGACATGGCTCAAATTAATTATTAAATACATGCTTCAATTTTCACTTTCAATATTCTGGTTATCACTTTTTTGTGATTACAAGAAGTTTAATAATGTCTTCTTCACTGAGTGGTTGTCTTATTGTTAATCAATTTCATGTATTTGTTAATTGTTTTAGTGTTGAAGACTTTAACAAGTGTCCAACTTAACATTTGCATGTGAAAGCTTTGAATCTAGCCTTCCAGTCAATGGGGAGAGTCATTGGATTTATGAGTATGGTTTGCATTAAAAAGTTTGAGTTGAAGCTTGAGCCTAGAATATGGAACCTAGAATTGAGGCATTGGTTTTTCTTCTTGAATAATAAGCATTTCCACCAAGTTAAATATTAGTGTCCCTTGTATATATTGGAGCAATCAATTTCACCAATTGTATTATTTGTTTTGTTCACAAAGAAGGTAATTGGTGCAGTGAGTCCAAGTCTACAATAGAGGGTGCCAAATCTAAACAAAGGTTGAAGCATGGGGTTGCTTTGACTATATGATATATTGCAACAAAATGTTATGGATATGCTAGAGCGAGTTCCACTGCGCATAGAGCTATAATTCACTTATATTTGTGAGCAAGAGGTTTGATATTACCTACTAGCGTATCATTGGTCACGTTAAATGCTCGACTTTGCATTCTTGTCAATACTTGGATTTGTGTTTATTGCACTTTATGATATGTGATATACGTGAAGCAATTTCCCTAGAACTATAGTGTTATGATAAGAACTGAATACACACATAGAACCGTGATAGTATCTCAACATGATCATATTGACAATTTTATTTCAATTGGATATCTTCAAGGAGTTACACTAGAAATGACTCTCATATACAAGATATTGGTAAAGTTTTAGTTTGTATTGGCATGATTACTATTGCATTATTAGTCCTCTAATCTTGAAGAATAGTTGCATTCATAACCAAACTAGGAATTGAGGCCTTGTACCCATTCAAAGAACGAAGATCTTTGCATAAGTTAGAGAAATAGGGATCAAAAAGTTAATTCTACAAAGTATCCATGATGGTGAAGTGGGTGCATTATAAGTCCCTTGTTTATGAACCAATTTTATTTTCAACTTCTACACATGTAATTAGGCTTATATATTGTTAACCTATTCTCAATTCCTCTTCCTCAAAGCTTACATAAGTCTTGCTAAATGTTTTAAAGTTCTCAAAGTGCCTTAATAAGCGAATGGAAGTTACAAGTTTACCAAAACCAAAACTAGCTTGTACGTTATGGTGTTGTTTATTGAGTGACTGTTAGATTGGGTAGTGAATAGGCAGTGCACAATGGTCAAACTGTGTTACTTAATCAAGAGGGTTGGACCTAATTAAGGTAACGTCACACAATTGAGAGTATATTAATACAATAGGGGAATTTGGAGGTCTAAATGGGCCTCCTAAGGAAATAATAAAATAATAGCTAAAATAATAAAATAATACTTATGAATTTGCAATTCACTTTTTGCACTACAATCCATGTAACCATGATTAAATTCAATTGAAAAGTTGCACCAAAATAAAATTAATAAAAAAATTGTTTTGATGTGACTATAAATAAGAATGGGTTTTTCAAGAAAAAGTCATTATCATTGAACATCTAATGTATTTGTCCTTTGTACTCAAATAACTTAAAAATAAATTATAAATTAATTCATAAATTCTTATGGTATAAATATTATTAATTAAAAATTATATTATTTAAATTTAATAATAACTGTAATTAAAAACATGTAAAAAACAGGTTAACGACCCATGCCCAAAGGCATTCTGCCAGAGTCAAGCCTGCCCCCTTATAGACCACCAACGAGTATTCCAGGACGTGCGTTTGAACAACTAAGTCTTATGATAGGTTTTCCCATCGGTGACAAAAAAAAACATGCAATTAAGTATACTAGATAATAAAAATCAAAAATATTAATATAATTAAATGTAACATTATTATTTTATGAATTAATTTTATATTTAATTATTGAATTAATTTTGATTTATAACGATAAGAAAAATAATATATAGTATAAAAAATAATATAATTATATTGTATAACATTGGATTATTTCAAAAATATATATAATAATATATAATATTAATATAATCATAATGAAATGAATTGAGTTGTATTTAAAATTAAAGAAAAAAAGTATTGAAATAGATTTAATTTATATTTATGAGTAGGTATAATACAAGGTTTATATACATTGAAGTTTTAGACTTTTTTGCCCCAAGCTATGTTGAATCTTAGTTGGGGCAAACTTCAATGTTGAATAGAAAGATGATCTTCTCAAAAGAAAAATGTTACTTCTAGGAATGTGTGAAAGTCAATCAATTTTTGATGGCTCATGGCACAATTTATTCCCTCCACAATTGGCTCCCACCCTCAACCTCTCCCCTTAAGATTCGAAAATCCTATAAGAAATCTTAGAATCCTTGCTACATGATTTCTTCTATGTAATGGTGGAAATTAAACTCCTAAGGTTAATTTTAAAATTTGTAAAGCCCATGCCCCCAACATTGAAAATGTCAAACGGAGCAATGATGTCGTTGCTCCTTATGAACTCATACAATTGAACTTCTAATAAAAACCAACAACCATTATTACATAATTGGAGGCACTACCACTATCTATTTATCTTGAAACCAATACTTATCCATTAGGCTCACTCACTTTCTTTAGTAAACTTAAGTTTCATTCTTCCGTGCCATTGATAATACTACAAATTTTATTAATGTTGTCTATTCAACTTGAAACCAATATTGATCCATTAAACCCACTCACTTTTTTAGGAAAATAATTTTTATTTTGTTGCTATCACATTAAATAAATAATTAACTTGTAGATATACTTATTTACTACAAAAAAGATTGATTTGTTAGTGAGTGAGAATGGTTAACATAACTTGTGAATATTTTCTAGTAGAAGTAAAAGATCATCGAAAAGGGCATTTTAATGCATTGTATATTCTTTTTTTTTACGAAATCGGGTACTGATATATTATAAAACTTTCAGGAACTGAGTCCTATTACATAGTTATGGAAAACCAAGGCATTAAGGATCCAAAATGGGTTCACAGACCCTTGATCCTCATTGCTACATAAACGGTAACTGAAATGAAAGAGATAACGACTATATTGCCGGATAAAAGAGCCTGCCAGCCAACAAAATTTACAATTCATAAGTCCTAATGGTACTGCTGATTAACTGAGTCATCCGGGAGGGATTCCTTCCTTGCGCTCGCTCTGGTTGAAGCTTCCGCTTGCATGCTTTGAGTAAGAGTCCTGATATGAGCAATAGCTTCTTCAAGATGGGAGCATCTGTCTTTCAGGGCCTCGATCTCAGCTTTTTGTTTTTCCGACTTCTTCCTCTTTGATCTGTTGTCCGCTTGATAGTCATCTTTGAGGTCGTTCTTGATGAATCTTGTTATCATGAAGGTGTGCGTTTTGCAGAGAGTGCACTCACTGTTCGTGATGACGTTTTCTAAAGGATTGGTGGCAGGCTCCGGAGCTCCTTGTTGTTCCTGTTGATCCACCATTTTACCAAGCTGGAGGGATAGGCCAGAGAGTTTTGGTTGCAGATGGGGGCAGAGACAGGGGATGAAAACGATAGAGAAGAAAAGGGCGGACTCCGAGGGGAAGAGCAAGACTGAGATGTGCAGAGGATAAAATAGAATGGAGGGGGAGCAACAGAACGACGAGGGAGAAAGGAAACGAAGGTGGGAACACTGAGGCAGCACAACAAAAAACTAGTTAGAAGGTAAATAAGCTATATAAATAAGAATGCCTGAGTTTACCACTGATGAGAGGCGTAAACCAAGTTCCTGGTGACAGCACGTTGCTTAATGGGAGATTCTGAGCTGAGAGGGGGTGCGATCCTGAACCTTCGAATCAATGAGGGATGAGTTTAGGGAGAGAGCCCTGTTGCAATAAATAGAGGGAGGGAGGCAGCTCGAGTGAGAAATCCAGAGCTGAGAGATGCGGTTCATGTGATGACTGAGAATCCAGAGGGTGATTTTGCTGCACGCAGAGGGGATTTTGGAATGATGATTGTCTGGACCAAGCCTGAGAAAGGCGACTGAGATTGATAGGAACACGAGATCGAGATTGTGGGAGGTGACATGAACGAATGCGGAGGTGAAGATCTGAGGGAGAAGGGATAGATTTGCGCAGTCAAGGAGATTTGGCAGATAATGAGGAGATTTGGGGATGTGCAAAGTTCGAGAGAGCTGATGTCTGAGGTGGCTCAGAGACTGATAGGATGGGATGGGATAAGATTTTTTATGGTATTGTTTTATCATAGGAGGATTCATTTTCCCTTACATGGCCAACTCGTCTACTGGCTGCCTTGTTGGCCTGTTCATCTGCCTCTTTGTTGCTGCTCCTTAGTACATGCTTGAAGGTGGCACCTTCAATGTCTCTTAAGTTGTCGCTGATCCTGGATTTAATATTGTTCAGGGCTGTTTGTTTGAATTCCCTCCCCGAGACCATAGCCGCTATAATAATAGCTGAATCCCCCATTATGAGCGAATTTTGAAGGCCAAGTCTTCTCAGGATGGAGGTTCCTAGAAGAAGGCTATAGGCCTCGGCTCTGTTGTTGGACATTATGCCAAATCCCCACTCGTAAGTCACCAAAATCTTGCCTCGATGGTCTTTGATGACTCCCCCAGCACCTGCCTGACCCGGATTGTTTTTTGAAGCCCCATCGAACTGAAGGGAGGGCCTCTTTTGATTTTGAATCCATTCTCTGATTTCTTCATCAGAGCCTCGTAACTTCCAATCAATCTTTTTCTGACCTGTGCTTGCTGTTTTGTGGCTCCTTGATTCATAGCTGAATTTGCCTATCCATTCCATTTCCCTTGGGTTCCAAATTTCTTGGTCTGATTGGACTATTCCATTAGCACTGATAGATTCGGAGATGAGGACGATTGATTTTGCTAGGGTGCTGGGGATGTTGGGCTTCTTGTTGTTAAAAATGCATTTGTTTCGGGCGATCCAGATTTGTCAACAAAGGGTTGGGGGAATGTTGTTCCACAATCTTTTGGCAAGGGTTTTGCTTTTCTTGGGGTAGGGATAGTTGTTCCCCCAGTTTTTTTGGAGGAGGGTGATCTGATTGGGCATTTCACCTATACTTAAAGGGCTGGTAATGAGCTTCTAACAAATTCGAGCGAAGGAGCATTCAAGGAAGAGGTGGTTACTGCTTTCTTCCGCTGCTCTACACAGGCAGAAAATTGAGGGGCCGAGGATGCCTTTCTTCCTTAGATTTTCCGTTGTAAGAATTTTGCTTTTGAGTAGGGTCCAATTGAAAAACTTGATATTTGGAAGACAATCAGGGTTCCAGGCCACTTTATGGAGAGGCCATTTATTAGTGGCTGTGGCATTTTGGAGGATTTTTTATCCTTCTTTGACAGTGTAGCTTCCACCATTGGGGTCCCACACATATTTATCCTCAGACAGGCTGTTGAGGGGAGATGATCCTGAGAGAGAGAGCTTGAGATCAACCCACTGATCCCTGAGATTGAATGGAAGGGGGAGGTGTTTCTACCCCAGCCACCTATTTTGCTCCCAAGAGGAAATGTCATAAAGGGACTTTAGATTTTTTGCTTCCATCCACAAATGCAGAGGTCTGAGATTTGGGAGAGTTTCCCTTGCTTCTGAGCCCATTATGTGTTCAGTCCATATGTTAATGTCTCTTCCACTGCCCGGAGCTCTTGAGATGTAACCTTTGAAGTGCGGGAGAGTTTTTTTTATGAGTTTCCAAACTGAGGTGCACTGTCTGTCAGCAATTGGTTCCAATAGGATGTTAGAGTTGGGCCCGTTCAAGTATTTTCGCTTGATTACTTCTGTCCACCAGGCGCCTTTTTCATTGAGAATTCTCCAAATCAGCTTAAATCCCATGGCCATGTTGGCTAGTCTTGGAATTCTTATTCCTAGCCCTCCTTTTTCAAATGGTAGGATGACCTGGTCCCATTTAACAAGGTTGAACTTTTTGGAGTCCTGCCTTCCTCCCTGCCACAAAAAGCTCCTAAGAATTAATTCCATGTGTTTATGAGTGTTGGCTGGGGAGAGAGTGATGGAAAACTGATATATGGGAAGAGTTGAGAGGATGGCTTTTATAAGAGTTGTTCTTCCAGCTAGGTTGAGCCAGGACATTCCCCAACTTTGCAGTTTCCCTCTCAGCTTCTCGATTAATTTCACCCAGATCTCGGTTTTGACTGATTCCTTAGCTAAGGGTAATCCCAGGTACATGAAATGGCTCCAATTCCTTTGAGAAGGGATGTCCAAGATTGAGGAAATTCTCTGAATAATATGCCTAGGGATGTTCCAGGTATATATCATGCACTTATTATTGTTTAGCTTTCCTCCAGACCCTTGTAGAAAGAGATCTAGCGTTTTCTTAAACCTTCTTGCCATGAGACTGGATGCTCCTCCAATTAGGAGGGTGTCATCAGTGAAGAGAGAGTGGTTTATCCCCTTGGTTCCACGCGCTATGCTGATGCCTGTGATTTCTTTTTCCCTGCGAAGATTTTCCAGGTGTATGCTTAGCGTTTCGGCCATAATGATGTAGAGAAATGGGGAGAGAGGGCAGCCTTGTATCAGCCCCCTCGAGCTTCTAAAGAAGTTGCCTGGTCTATTGTTGATTAGAGGGGCCGTCCAAGGCAAGGAAATACACTCCATGATCCTGTTGATGAAGGTGTTGGATACCCTGAATTTCTCAAGAACCGCCTTAAGGAATTGATGGTTGACTCTGTCAAATGCGTTGGCCATGTCTAGTTTGATAATCATGCCCTTTTCCTTTCTATTGATACTGCTGTGAATTGCCTCTTGGATGAGGATCACGTTGTCCGTAATTTGTCTTTTGGGGACGAAGCCTCCTTGATTCTCAGAGATGAGGGAGGGGAGGAGCTTTTTAATTCTGTTGGCTAGGATTTTGGTGATGATTTTATAGGAGACATTGCACTGGGAGATTGGGAGGAATCGATCGAAGGATTGGGGGTTGGGATCCTTGGGGATGAGGGCTAAGTGGGAAGATTTGATGTTGTTCCCCATTTTGCACTTAGAGAAGAAATTCTTTACCATTCTAATGAAGTCTTTCTTGATGGTTTCCCAATGAGTTCTGTAGAATGCCACTGTGAATACATCTGGACCCGGTGCCTTGTCCTGCGCCATGCTGAAGATCGACCACTCAATTTCCTCTGTCGTAACCCCTTTGTTCAGCTCATTGTTTTGGTCAGCTGAGATTTTATTCTCAATTATGCTGAGAAAAGCCTCATAATCGTTGGGCTAAGGGTCTGTGGAAAGGAGGGCGTTGAAGTGGTTGAACGCAACCTCTTTTATTTCCTCTTGATCTCTTAGCTCTCTTCCATCTATCATTATTCTTTCTATGTGATTCGTTGCCCGCCTGAGCTTTAGGCTGTTATGAAATAAAGAAGTGTTTTTATCACCAGCTTTGAGCCAAAGGCAACGAGACTTTTGTCTCTGCTCTTCTTCTTCCATCCTGTTCTGTTTATACAGGTCTTTTTACATTTCATTCTCTTTGGCCTGGTCTTCTTCTGTATACTGGGTTCGCTCCTTTTCCTGATTCCACCATTCCAGCTGTGATTGGAGATCAGTTCTTTTTTTAGTTTCCTTTTCAGCGTGATTTCTCGCCCATCGTTTGATGACAGTCCTGAGGGATTTGAGCTTAGCTTCCCAAATGTAGTGGGGAGAGCCAATAATTTATTTTGCCCACTGCTCCTTGACCAAGTTTCGGAATTCCTCTTTGCTGTCCTAGGCCTTATTGTATTTAAAGGGAAGAGGCCCCATGTTTTTTCCTTTGTCTAAAATCAGTGCCACTGGTTTATGGTCTGAGATGTAGCCTAGGATGATTTTGCTTTGGATGTTTGAGAATCTGGCCACTGTTCTTTCTTGTACAAGAATTCGATCTAGTCTCTCCTTTATATTGTTGTTGCCGATTCTTTTGTTGCTCCAGGTGAATCTCCCGTTATGCGGAGGGATATCCACAAGGTTATGATTTTGGATTATTACTTCTAGAGAGTCTCTTGATGGATCAGCATAGAAGTTTCCTCCCAGTTTCTCGTCAGCATTCCTTATAAGGTTTAAGTCCCCTCCAAGGAAAATATTCCTTCCCTGAGCTGTCATGAGATCTGATGTGATTGAATCCCAGCATGAAGCTTTGTCCCTGTAATGGTTGGGAACGTATATGTTGTAGATAGAGTATTCCTCATTTGTGGCTTTGTCCCGGATATCTGTTCTTACCCACCAGCTGGAAGACTTTTGCTCTTTGAGTTCCCATTTTTTTTTATCCCATAGTGTTCCTATGCCTCCTGAGGCTCCAGCTGCACTTGTTGCTACGCCTGCATATCTTTTGCTTTTTTTTATATGTTTTTGGAATTCTTGTTCCGTGATTTTGGTCTCCTGAAGTAGGAGAAAGTCTGGTTGTTCAGATTTGAGGAGGTCCCGGACTGCATTTGCTTTTAGGGAGGAGCCCATCCCCCTACAATTCTAGGAGACCAAAATCATCATTTACCTTGTTTGGTGTAAGCCCCGCTTTTCTCCTTCATTTTTTCTCCACTTCCTTTTGTTTTATCTAGGAATGTGTCCATCGGTTGCTGCTTTCCGGTGGCCATTTCTTTTGCTGCGTTTTCATCCCTGATTTCTTTGTTAGAATTTCTACCAACTTTCCTGGGGGGATCTGTGGAGAGGTTGTTTTCCTTTGACTTGTTTCGGGTTAAGATTCTCTCCACTGTTGGGGGAGGGGAGGGCTGGGGGAGGGATAGGGGAGGAGGATAATGATGGCGGTACCTCTAGGGGAAGGAGGGGGGATGGAGGATCTTCTGCGGACAAGGTTTCAAAGGGGTTGGAGGAGAGGGGATTGTATATTCTTATCATTTATCATTCATGATTATTTCCACCTCTTCCACTATAGGTAATTCTAGACACATTTCAATTGCCATTGGATACCAAATGCCAAGTATGGCTCGTAATATCTAGTTAATAGGATGATTTTTTTCTTTGTTCAAGGAATTTAAGATTCTCATTATAGTAACCACCCCATCTCATAATCTTATTTGCATCTTACCATCCTCAAAGTTATGGGAGTCATATTTCATAGTTCCTCAACATGGTTCTCTCAAGCGCCCTAGAATACTCTACCAAAAATTTAGGATATCGTTTACATCAAATAATTTATAAAAATTAAGAATTTTTGTCTTCACCAATTTTATTTGTTTGTTTGTTTGTTTGTCAAATAGAAGTGGATCTTTCTATTAACCGAAACCGTTATATTACATATTTTACAAGGTAAACCAAACTTCCTTGTGTTTACCAAAAAATGGCCCACATGACCTATATGAAGCAGAATTGGCTTGCACAACCAACCCCACAATCTATATATATGGTTAACCCAGGTAAAATAATATAAAAATACCTGACCCCACTACCTAAAAGTTCAGAATGCAAAATAATTACATTCGCGACCCTAAAAATGCGGGCCCGCATTCCCAATGCATCCGACCCTCCACTGTTGATCATCCCTTCATGGATCCAATGGTCTACATATAATTCGGGTGGACATGTAGCTTGGGGAATATCCGCCCAAAAAGCAGTATCCTCTTCCTACCCATTGCTACATGTCGCTTGCCGAGAGGAATAAGATGCCATCCTCTGAATACTAGTTCCTGCTTATGCCCCTTCTGAAATACCACTTGTGGTATAAGCAGCCACTTCGCTATTTACTGCCGAGCGGTGACCGTCGATCCTCCCTTCTGACGCTTCCTGCTCCTTGGATGGATTTACGATGGATCTATGCTTAATCCCCATTTTCTCTGCTTTTCGCTGAATCACTGTGTATCCATTGATTCAATGAATCACTGTAACGAGCCTGCCACGCTTCTAGAATCTGTCCTTACAGTTATGCTTCCTTCGTTTTCCTCCTCTGATCTCGACCTTTCCCATTGTTCCACATCTTTGGCAGCCTGATCGAGACAGTCCTTTAATAGTTTGCCTTGGGGTATCAGCTCCCAGACATATCACGTGTCCCTTTCCTTTTTAATCACACCTTCGTTCGCCAAACGATCTGCTACCATGTTAGCTTTTCTCTTCACATGGACAAAGCTTACCGTTTTTAGGATTTGTAGGTGGGAGTAGATACGGTGAAATATTTGCGAGAGCCTCTAGTGTTTCGACACTTTATCTGACGATGTACCATTACATATTTTCTTGGCTGCTCTGATAATCAGTTCTGAATCTGCTTCAATGATGACATTATGAGAATCTAAATCCACCAATATTTCCAAGCATTGCTCTAGGGCCATGAGTTCCACCATGTTATTAGTTGCCTTTCCCAAGTGGCCATGAAAGATTTTCTTAATTAGACCCTGTTCATCTCTTATAACACCCCCAAAACCAACTAACCCTTGGTTGCTCTTAGATGCTCCATCTATATTGACCTTTAAGGAACCATATGGAGGAGGCTTCCAAATGTTAATATCTGAATTTATTTGGCTCACTCCCTTGATAATGCTCTGTGGACTTATGGATTGAAGACCCAAATGTAGGAGAATACTCGCATCTTGGGGCAGAGGAGGGTCCTTAGGAAGTGTCCTCAACAGGCTACTGACTCTATCTTTGAGTTGCCTTAAAATTTGTTCAATTATGTGTTGTGGCTTGCTGGCTTTGTTCTTGAAGATTCGACTATTGCACTCTTTCCAGACATTCCAGATGACAAAGCCTGGAACTAGAGTCCAGGCTCTATTAATAATTTCATTCCCTGAGAAGTTTTTCCTCCAATTCTTCAAAGTATTAGAGATGTTGATTCTATCCCTATCAGTTTGCTTAAAGATTGAGGCCACCCATTCCCACACGATGGAAGTGAATGGGCAGAGGTTAAGAAGGTGATCCATCATCTCCTCTTGTGAGTCACAAAGGTAGCATTTGGAAGGTCCAATGAATCCTTTTTTCAGGAGATTCTCCCAAGTTAAGATTTTCCTATGATGAACTAGCCAAATAAATAGTTTTATTTTCATCCAATGGGGGCTCTGCCACAGATTCTTCCAAACCTGATCAGGATAAGGATAGTTAAATCCTGTTACTACCTTTTTAGCTTCTTTGAGATTAAAGTTTCCTTCGTCGTTCTTCCCCATCTTAGCTGGTTAGACAAGGAGGATACCAGAATTCTCCTATGCTCTAGATCCCGGGTAAGAGAGTATGCCTGGGCCCTCATAGGACTCTCTTCATTATGGCCTAGATCCTTCCAAGTTCTCCATTTTCCATTGTTCCTTTCCTGGTCCCAGAAGTCTTTTACCATAAGTAGACCTTTGTTATCTGTGCCATTCTTGAGAGCTGCTAATTCATCCTTGTACAAGTTGGGTTCCTGCTGCCAGTTATCCTCCCAAAATCATGCTAGGTTCCCAGCTCGAATTTCCCAGAAACTATGTTGCTACACAATACTTTTATTATCCCAAGCAAGGTTCCAAATGTGGGACCCCTTTATGTGTCCGGACATTCTAATGTGATCTTTGTCCTGCCAATTCTTTGCATATTTTTCCTTCCATAGCTTAGCCCAGGGAGTAGCCGATTCCTTGATCCATCTCCACCAAAGTTTGGCTCCCAAGACCTTGCTGATGGTTTTCGGATCATGCAGCCCCAAGCCACCGTGGCTCTTGGGTTTACAGATCTTTTCCCATGCGACTAAAGCCCATTTCTTTTTTACCTCTCCTTTGCCCCATAGAAAGTCCATTTGTATGCTCCTAATCTGCTGCTTGACTCCTTTAGGAGTGGGAAGAGTTGAGAACATAAATATGGGAATGGCCTGCAATACAGCTTGTGTAAGCACAAGGCGC
>APFE031617912.1:2547-16592 GCA_000404065.3 Pinus taeda | reverse complement strand
CAGGATCCAGCCTTCCTAATCTCAGAGAGGGCTCTCTCATTCTTATTTAATGCTAGTTATGGTTGTGCATGGGTTTTTGATTTGAATTTGAGTGGTGGGATCACTTAGATGAGCATAGGTTTGCTTTTACCATTAGGCTATGGGGTCAAATGCCAGAAAAACACATGACTGGATCAAGTTCTAAAAACAGTGTCTACAGGGCAAGGTAGAGGAGTTACTACAGATATCAAAGGCTTGATGACAAAGTGGTTCCAATTAGATCCAGGGAGCAAGTAAGGGTTCCTTAGGCTAGATTATGAAGAGAAAAGAAAGAGGTCAACTGGGATAGGAGAGAAAGTAAGGGTTCTCAAATCTGGATATCAGAGGAAAACATATAAATGATTAATTGTGCAAAATAGAGTGTACTTAAACAAATTCTAAGTTAAATTTCAAGTTAATTCATTCAAATTTATACAAAATTTAAGTTTATGAAACACATAAGAAAGTAACAAAATCATACAAAGAAGATACTTCACTGCAATAGCTCATCTCATGAATCCTGTAGTGCAATCTTTTCATTACTTGCTCCAATTTGTTTACTTGAAAATTGGTACAATAACCCTTAGGTTTAAGCTCAAAATAACTCTACAAGTGTATAGAAATCCACACCCTCAATACTTTGATTTATGAAGTATTTATACAGAAATATTATACAAAATATACCAAACTGTCTTGGGAACTAATCTGCGACAAAGAAATATCTTCATGCAAGAAGATAGAGACAGCTATTGAATTGCTACTTGTTGTCCTTGTTATTTAGGTTCTACTGGCTTTGATCTTTTGATCTTTTGCACTTTAATCTTCTTTGTTGTTTAGTCTTCATGTTGGATGTTGTATTTACTTTGACCTATCTAATACAATTTCATCTGATACACTTTGACATAGTTGACCTGTCAATATCCTTTTACTGTGCCCATTTACTTTTACTATACATTTTACATTTTTACTATGTATTTCTACAATAAATCATTTAGTTTCTCCCATGCCTTTGCATTTGGTAATTGGATATTGAGAATTTTTCTATATATTTCATCCGCCTCTATATACTTGGCGAAAGTAGGCTTATTGACAAAAATGTGTTTTACCTCATGCTAGAGGTAAAACAAATTTTCAAAAGTTTGATACAATACTTTTCTAGTTGGTACACCCTTCATGGATGAAGTGTTCACCCGATCTTTCGCCACTTCCCTGATCTTTTTATTATAATCCTCTTGTGTCATTAGCTTAACATATATAACTAAGGGATTTAGTAAGTCCTTTTGCATCAAAACTTCGAATTTAACCATGAATCTTTCAATTTCCATTTGCATGGTTTGGCACTTATCCTCCAAGTTCAACATCAAATTCCTCTTGGTGAGGACGTTTTTAACTTCCAAAATTGTACTTGTTCTATCAAGTATCTCCAATTCTTGCAGCTCATACTTGTTCTTGGAGTTGAGGAAGTGAATGATCCTTGTAGCGTCCTCTGACATGTCTCCAAGTTCTCCTTTAACCCTCTGAATGGCCTCTATAGCCTGCTTTATTAGATCAATTTGTTAAAAAATAACCTGGATAGATGGCCAAATATCATTGACAGAGTTAATGATATTGGCCCATAGTTGCTCCTTAGCCTGACCTAGAGGTTCATTTAGTGTCAGTTCCTTCTCCAGGCTTTTGATTTTTTTGGTCATCCTTGTGGAATTCTACTCTTCTTCTTTGTGCATGATTTGGGTTAGTTTGTAATATGTTTCTAGGCTAGTCACTTTCTCCTTAAGCTTGTTCATCTCAGTGTTCTGAATGGACAATTCCTTCATTTCTTTGACCAATCTATTTACTTCATCAACTATTGACCCTATCGTTGTTGATCCTGTTGCTGATGTAGTTGGTGTAGATGCTGGAAGTGTTGTGGACATTGGAGCTGTGGGGGCCAAGGATGCTACCAAAGTAGAAGGTACAATAGTGGTATCCGTTGGGATGACAATTGCAGGAGCATCATCAAGACCAACTTGTTTGCGCTGAATCAAGCTATCTAATTATTTCTTCATCTCTTTTAATTGATCATTCAGTTGCAGCACTAGGTCCACTATTTCTTCATGATTTTACTGACTCTCCAAGACCTCCTTTGTCTATGGGTGTTGTAAATGAGGCAGCTTAAGACGTTTCTTGAGGGCTGCTATATTTTCATTCTTCTTTTTGATCAACTGTTCAACAACCTTAATGTCACTTGGATCATGGCCTAGTTCAATGATCAATTCCTCTAATGACTTTATCCTGTTGTCTTTGGCCTATGAAGAGGACTTCTCCAATTTGTACTAAGCTGTCACATTTTCCAGTGAATCTTGCAGGTCGTGAGCAGCCATGCCCTTTCCTATAAGGGTGGAGTAAATCATTTCTCCAGCTTGTTTGTGGAACTCTATTTGGTCAATGGGATGAACATCCATGGCCATCACATCAAAATTAGTCTTCTTATAGTCAGTCGAGGTCCTTAGTTGCTGCATAGTGGGCTGCAAAAATAGCACTTGCATCTTTCTTACTTTGATGTCAAAGTTTGACATCAATCTACTCTAGTTGGGTGGTGTATGTTTGAATTATTAGGCATATGTCTCTGCCTTCAACTTCTCATTCCTCATCTTTACTTCTTTGAACGTGTCCTTGATATCCTTTTCCCTATTAACTGGCTTGACAAAGGATGAAACCTCAACACTTTATTGTCTCTCTGTCATTTAGGTGTTGGAGGTTGATGGCTACTGTGTTTCACCTGATGTAATTGTGTCTTTGCTTCTATTCCCCATTGTTTCAGTGTCAGTTATTTCCTCTGATTCAACATTCTCCTCTTATTCAGACACAAGATTCAACTTGGGCCTTTTCCTTAGCTCAAACAACTCATTTGTAGTCTCCATGGCAGAGCTGGATGCCTCTTCCCTATTCCTCTCTGGATTCTTCTCCTCATTGTCTGGGGTCTGAAGTAGAGGAGGAATGTTCATTGGCTCCCCTAGTTTTAGGACCCACAGAAAAGAGTTATGGTCAAATTGTTTTTCAAGATCAATCAGTTTGTTTTCAACATCCACAACTATGTTGTCCATACAATTCAATGTGTTTTCTAGCCACTCAGATTGGTTGGCCAACTGTTCAATGTCATGTCTTGGGTGGTGGATGTATGGTCCCAACTTGATTCTGAGTCTAAGTTTATTTATAACCCCATGAGGGTCATACTGCGACATGAAATTGTTGTTGAATTTCATCTGTTGTAGTATTTTGTTAGCCTTTGGTCCAACCTCTCTATTGTTGAAAATGAATGGGCCCAATTGGTTTTTCATTTCAAATTGGGTTTCCTTCCTAGTAGATAGGAAGTGGACCTCATTAGAGCTGATGATTTGTTTGAAGTACTTAAGTGCAAATATCCTCATAGAGAGGTATTTGGGTAACTTATAGGGGGCTAATTGGCAGCCATATACTCTAATCTTAGTGTGGTTATGGTATAAGTACTTGTCTCCCACCTTGTTGTTCTTAAGCAATTGTAGCACCCTCTTGATCTCTTGGCTAATCCTAGGTTGAGTGTTACTGGTCAACATGTTCATGACTGGGTATACAAATGAGTTTATGAAGTCTTTGTAGGTAAATGATGTGGAAAATTTTTGGACCAAGGGTGTCCAGTAGAGCACTGTCCTCTCTTTTCCCTTGGTATCCAAATTCTGGATACTTACGAGGAAGTTGTCTGCTTGGTAATATAAAAACATATGAAACAACACTAAAGAGTATTTGAAAACTCTTTCATTGGGTAGTTGGTAAATTGCTCATGCATTCTGTTTACAATGAATTGAAAATGATTGTATATGATAGCAGGAGGCTTACCTAGCATGAAAATGGACAAGAAGGCCAAAATGACCTCATCCACATGCTCATTTGAAGTGTATCCAAACATGCATGAGAGCATGGTGATTACATGTATGCTAGTCTCTGAAAAATGGTGGTAGCATAGGGTGGAGTATCTATAGGAGTATAGCGGTCTTCAATGATGAAAGTCTAGAAGATTTCGCTTAGCATAACCAAGTCCAGGGTGATATAGAGGTCCAATAGGTCTCCAATGGATAGAGAGGTTTGATTAGGGCTAGGCTAGAGTTGTAACATTTGGTTGATGGACTCTAGTGTAATGATGAATAACAACTGTTGGTTTGGGGCAACAATAGCCCTTTGGCTAGGGATATAACAGGCATGACAAAAATGTACAATATTAGGGAAAGGGTGAACTTCTAGGAATAAGTATTTAGGTAAATTTGATTCCCAAAGGTGGATTTCATCTGCATGGTTTAGAATGATGTCCTTACTCTAGCAGTGGAGCCTCAGAAGGTTGGCTGGAGTAACAATGTCTCTTATTTGGAAATCCCTATTTGCTAGTGCCAAATGGTTTATGTCCAGGTGAGGGGTTGACAGAGGTCTCACATCTAGAGAGGTCTGGGTAGCCATTTTTTAGGGGGAAAGGTGTGAATTAGGCTTATACAGGCTATAGAAGTGAAACTTTGAAAATTTTGGTGGAGTAAAAGGGTAATTTGTAGTTTGAAAAATAGGGGTTTGGGTACTCGGGTGGAAATACTCTCAAATTAAGGGATAATTAATTAAATTCAATTAATTAATGTTTGAATTGACTGTACGTTTTCAAATTTGAGAGGGCCATTTTGGTTTGTTCTCAAGATACCTGGAAATTGGTGGTTCACATTGCAAACTAGTTTTGAAGATGACTGTAGAGGGTACAGTTTCTTTAGCTATGCATTGGATGGTTGAATTGGGCATCTAGAAGGAAGGCTTAGGAAACTTTCATAGTGCAAATGAGCAAAAATAGTTGAAATGGACTTCTTCAGCCTTTTAATTGGCAACAATTAGAATTTGGCTCGGAATTCATAATGAATAGTGGATGGTTTAGCTTTTGGTGGGGAAGCGGTTTCAGGGACCATCACATTGCTTTTGGCAGTTGGGTGGTATTTCCTTGAGAGCACACAGTTTTGCTTGGAGCAGCCACGTAGTCAAAAAGGGCCTGAGCAAAATTGTGAATCTCACGTTCTCTCGAGCTGGTTGTTAGAAAATTATATATTACGGAGCAATGGAACACATAAAATATTGCAGAAATATAAACACAGAAAATGCACAAAAGAAGAGAGACACAGATATACGTGGTTCACCCAGTTTGGGCTACGTCCACCTCGAACAGCCAGTCCTTCCTTTCTATTATCCAGCAAAATGAAGAGACACAACCTACAGCAAAGCCGCTGTAATATCCTCTATTTTCTCTCACAGTCTCACCTCTCTGTTTCTCACTCACACACACAGAATACACATCTATATTGCCACCTCAAATACAATACCCTCATACAAAGAGAGGGGTTGCCTTCTAGGGAAAAAAACCCTAAACTAAACATAAGTTCTACCGTCAGATCATCCGCCTAATTAACGGCTCAGATTGGCTAGAAATTACTATACTTTTACAAGGCAAATTTACATCTGTTTTTAGCTTCGGGGGCGCTGCCCTCGAGCCCCCGCTGGGGGACCGCTGGCCCCCGGACCCCCCAGCTGGGGGGGATTAGCCCCCCCGGACCCCTGCGGGGGGGAAAGTCCCCCCGCGCCCCCCCGCTGGAGGGGTGTACAAAACTTCCTGGGGTATACATCCGGCTGAAACAAAGACCTCTGAATAATCATGCTCCACACACAACACTGGTAAAGATCGAAAATGGAATCAACGCAATATATATGCGTGCCGTCAAATCTAGGGGTGAGAGATATAATGGTTGTCACGTGGTAAAACTGCATGGAGGGAAATCAGGGTGAATACTTGTGGGGCCCGGGGGATTAATTACAATTAATTGTAATTAATTAATGAAGGGATTAAAATATAATCAACGGGTTAATGGAGTGGGACCAAGGTTAAATGTGATGGGGTTTTCTTTAACTGTACCAAGGGTTGGTGGGTTAATAGGTTTATGTTGGGGACATATAAATCGAGGAATTAATTAAATAATGCGGGGGGAATAAAACTTTGGATAAAGGGTTTTTATGGGTTTTTAGGGAAATTAATAAAGGGGAATGTGATTTTTTCAATGGGGAGTGGGTTTCACACTAGGGAAAAGGGACTTTAGGTAGGGGAATGAGTTTTGGAGGGTTATTTTTGAGGAAAATGTGTGAAACCAAGGAGTAAGGGTCAAAATGAAAGGAAAAGGATATTTTCATAAGAAATGATGGGATAATGGGGAAATTAGTAAGTATGTAGTGGGGGATGAAATGAAATGAAATGAGGGGAAGTTAATTAAATGGGCTTGTGAACATCTTTTCACTTTCATAACTGCTCCTTCACACTGAAACATAGGTTTAATCATGATAAATATGCTTATGCTTTAACAACCTTGTACTTCTACAACCTTTAAGGTACCTACCCTTTACTTACCCTAAGATTTTTTCTTCACTTTATTGGGTGCATTTAAGCTAGCAGACCCTTTCTTTCCTTTTTTTTTTGAAAAGCAAACTATGTAACTCTAACCTTATATCTTCCAATGGCTCAGATTAAGCTTATGACCACATTTTTATTCTTCTACCTAAATAATGATCTACCAAGGTTAAATAGTTTGGCTAGATTTTTATTCTTTATCTATAAACATGAAATTTAAAGCATTAATTAGTCAAGATTAAGATATTTGACTATCATGGGCTGTGGCATTTATGAAAAGCTGCACACAACCATTATTTTCACAATAAAGTAAAAGTAGTGGAACTTAAATTTGCACACTTTCATGATCTATTTTTGTTTGGGTTTCATATTTTTTCATTTTTTTATCTTTTCTTATTCTTTTTTTCCTTTGATTATTCTTTTAGGACATACCCTCTTTACATTTTTCAATTTTTAATATGGAAAACATTTTGCAGAAAGCAAAAGTATGTACAATATTACAAGACTAACCATAGCCAATTAAAAATTATGAATCCTATTATTATAGGACCCTAATAGTGGCTCCACATGGGGATTTCATTTCTTTGTGAAATGTCAAGAACTTTAAGATTAGTAGCCTCTGAAAATGTGATTGAAGTTACCTTGTAAACTATTTTTCTATGATTCTGCTTTATTGATACTTATGATGGTAAAACCTTCAAATCTCAGGGCCTTCTCTCCAGGCTTCAACTTCAAAAGATTACCATCCAATCCAATCTAAACTCTGCAATGTTATATACAATGATCAAAGTAAAGTGAACTATTGTTGATTTGTGGGTATATAATGTTTCAACATTCTAACATTGACAGGTCTTCCTGGTAGATTTGATCCATCTATCTCTCTCAAGAAAAAGGAATTGTTACCTCTGTAACCATAAATGTCATAAGGGCCTTACCACATAAAATCAATTTTTCCATGTTTTCCCTTGTCTTCTCTTCTTGAATCCCACTTAGGAACTTTATCACCTATGTAAAAATCATCAGCTTTGGTCTTTTTATCAAATATCTTTTTGTTTTTGTCTTGGATTACTTGTGATTTTACATATAATTCTTCGCTGGTCTAATGCAAGTGTATGGTATGATTTATTCTTCTCTGGATATCATTTGGTTCTACTTGCAACTTCGGGATGATCTTCATCACCGGAACTCCCAATGATGATGGAAAAACAACATCCATTCCATATGCTAGTTGATAAGGAGATGTACCAATTGAATTTTTGGTAGTTAGTTTGTATTCCCATAAGGCATTGACCAAATTTTTGTTCCATGTATTTTCGTTGTCTTCCAGTAATTTCTTAATGATATTGACCAGGCTTTTGTTAGATGATTTTGCAATTCCATTACCTTGAGGGTAATATGCAATGGAATGGCCAAGGGTGATGTGGTATTTGTTACAAAATTCTACCATTTTATTGGATTTAAAAGCAGCAGCATTATCAGTAATGCGCTTTTGGGGGCATCCAAATCTTGATAGGACATTGTTTTCTAGAAAGGGGATAATGACAGAGTCTGTAGCTTGTCTAGAAGGGATGGCTTCTATCCGTTTGGTAAAATAATCAATGCTGTCAAAATGTTGGGATGAGGAGGCTAGGTGTATTTCTCCAATGAAGTCTAATCCCCTGTTGAAATGTAATTTCTGTGGAGATGGGTTTTAGAGGTAAAGGTAAAATATTTCTTTTTGCCTCAAATATCTCACACTTATGATAGGGGGCAACATGTTTTTTAACATCTGCAAACAGGGTGGTCCAATAAAAACAAGTCATTAAAATTTTTTCAATGGTAGTCTTCCAATACAAGTGTCCTCCATAATCTCCTGCATGAAATTCTTGCATAATTTTATCAGCTTCATCTTTTAATAAACAATTTAAAAGAATACCATCATTGTCTTTCCAAAAAAAAGCATTATCTATGATACAATATCTTAATGACTTCATTTTCAAAAATCTAGCTTTAGTTCTTGTTAAACCAGGAGGAGCTTGTAAGTTCAGTAATACAAATATGATATCTACATACCAAGGTGAATTAAGAAAAGGTTCACTGATCTGTGGAGTCACCATCTCTTCTTGATCATCAAGTGCACCAATGAAATTTATATCTAGGGCTTGACAGTTTGATTCAACCATGAGTTTGGCTAAACCTCAGCTTTTGATAAGTTTAGTAGGCTTTATATCTATGTCATATTCCAAAATAGTGTCAATCCATTTTCCTCTTTTTCCTTCAGGTCCATTTTGTGTCAAAATGTTCGTAACTACTGAATTTGGAACATAAGCAATGAAGTGAGAATACAAAATGTACACTCTAAAGTATTTAATATCCTCTACTTAAGATAATGCATTTTTTCCATAATGTTGTATTTGAGTGTGGCATCTCTCAAGTATTTACTAAAAATTCAATTGGTTGTTCATATCCTTGGTCATTATTTTGCAACAAGATTGCTGCAATAGTGTGTTCTGAAGCAAAAGAAAAAAATTATAAAATATTTCTAGAAATAAGGACTTATAAGGACTGGAGTCTTGGTTAGGGCTTCCTTAATGGCTTGAAAGGACTGTTTGGCCTCCACTGTCCATTTAAGTGTTGATTTCTTCCTTAACATGTTATTTAGTTCTTTAATCAATTATGCTAAATTTGAAATGAATCTCCTTAGAAAAATTATCTTGCCTAAAAATGATTGTAACTCTTTGATGATTCTAGGATGGGTGATGGTCAAAATGGCCTCTATTCTAGTAGGATCTATTCTAATTCCATCTTTGGATATTATATGTCCCAACAGTTTACCCTCTTCTAGACCAAAGAGTGTCTTTTTGGGATTTAAGGAAATCCCAAATTTTCTACATTTAATGAAAACTCTTCTCAGGTGATCTAGGTGTTCATTATCAGATTTAGAAAAGATTGTGATATCATCTTGGTAAACTAGTAGGAATTCATAGATATCCTTGGAAAAAGCTATATCCATAGCTATTTGAAATGTTGCTCCTGCATTCATTAGTCCATAAGGCATCTTTAAATACATGAAGGTACCCCAAGGTGTAGTAAATGCAGTTTTAGCTTTGTCTTCTAGTTGGACTAAGATCTGGTTGTGTCCAAAAAATCCATCAAGTAAAGAGATTCTGGATGAGCCTACTACCATCTGAAGGATATGGCCCATTTTTTGTAGAGGATAGTTGTCTTTTAATAAGACATTGTTCAAATTTCTGAAATCAATACATAGTCTGATTTCTCCAGTTTTCTTCCTAGTAGTGACTAAGTTTGAAAACCAATCTGAGTATCTAATGGGAGATATAATTTGGGCATCATACATTCTTAATTTAACTTCTTTCTCAATAGATGGCATAAGAATTCGATTAATTCTCCTAAGTTTCTATTTAAAAGGTTTATGATCTTCTTTAATAGGAATCTTGTGTTGAATTATGTTGGTGTCATAAGACTTCAAGTCTTAATAACTCCATGCAAACACATCTTGGAACACTTTAAACAAATTTATATATTTAACATTTTCCTCTAGAGGTAGGGCTTTTGATATTTTAATGAATTTTGATTTTTCCTCAGTTCCTATGTTACAATATTCTATATCTTCCCTTAAAGGATCCATTTTTGGTTTCCTAGCTACATCGTTTGAGTCAAACAAATCTTCTAATGGGACTAATCCCTTAGGATAAAAAATATTTTTAAGGTTTAGAATTTCAAGATCATGATTTGTTATTTCTTCTATCTCTACATTTTCTAAGTTATCTATTTCTAATCTAGTGAAATTAGTAGGTTTACCTATATCTAAAATATTTACATCTATCCTACTATCTATGTCATTGTCTACTGTATAGTCTGTATCTATATTACAATTATGAAACTCAACTTCAACATTCATGAAGACATAAATCTGGGAATCCTATGAGAAAATTTGCCAATACTTCAAATTGTTTGGTATGACAAGCCTATGCCTCACTTTTGTAGTGTACTCATGGTTGGGCTGAAAGGGAAATTTGCAAGTACTAGAAAAGGTGGCCAGATTGTGAGCTTGCATATTCTACTTTCTAGGAATGGCAAAAAAGTTAGTATCCATAAGGTCTTTGATCAAATCTAGGACAGTCTCTCTATATTGACTTAGTTTGGGATTGTTTACAGAGTATTCACCATTAATTTGTTTAATAATTAATTATGAGTCTCCAAGTATAGAAACTCTCTTGGCTCCTAGTTTTCTAATCATTTGTAAACCTAAGATTAGAGCTTCATACTTTTCCATGTTATTTGTGCATTTAAAATTTAACCTAAATGCATGACCTTTGGCATGATTATTCTCCATATTGTGGATCCACACTCCAACTCCTGCCCCTAACCTATTCACAGATCCATCAAAATCCAAATGCCATAGTGACTCGTGAAAAATGTTTTCACTATCATCTATTCTGTATTTCTGTTGTTTAGTTGTGATTTCCTTTTTGTCATGGTTTGAATTATACAAGATGAAAGAGTCCATATCAGAATGCATGGAGTATATAGGGAAGTTTTGTGGTTTTTCTGCACTACTCACCATGTATTTCATTAAGGTCTCTCTATATAGTTTTCTTTGTTGACCAAAAATAGATATGGTGGCATATGACATATCTAATTGCAAGGATCCTTGCAATTTTTCTCCTCATAAGCGTGTAGAAATTTTGAATAATATGACACTTATTCACAAATATTATCCTGATTATACACTATTGCAGAATGCATGCATAATACATAACCTCCTCTACCATTGATCATCAATTTTGCATAATCAGAAACATTCGCATGCGCACATTGAAACGTCAATCACACATATCAACACAATATATCACGGGGAAAGCATACAGCTGAAAATCCCCAACTATCTGTATATTATATTGATTGAGAACATGTAACAATACATAGTAGAATACTCCTCACAAGTACTTAGTAATATCTCCACCTGTTACACACAAACTAGCTCAGATCTAAATCAATCACAGGTTCAAATCTCCTCCGCTGCTTGCCTGCCTCCACTGTGCAATCCTACATGAGAATAGAATGAGAATGGCTAATCCAAACTCATGTTTCCCTTGTGTAACACTATCCAATCCTCATTGGAAATCTCAATCCACTGATTGTGAAAATCACATGCACAACTATAGTCACAACTGATAGCTGTCTTACCCTTTCACTCATCTCTAACACTTATCTCCACTGAACTGTCCATGCATTGAGTTAACTGATGTATTCCTCAATTGATTCATGAGTTAATAATTAGTGAATTAATTAATAACTAATTCGGATCACTCATCACTAGTGTATTTGTTAGTTAGACTAAATACAACTAGTTCAACTAAGTCAAACTGAACACAACTCCATCAACTCCTCATTCAACTCCACCAAACTCAATCACTTGAGTTCTAACTGAAGTCCTTCATGCAATAGCTCAACTAACCCATAAGAAAAGAATATTTCCTTCTGGTAGTTGCATTTGCCACATCCGTAGCTCGAACTGAAGTGCTCCAAGAGAATAAGATAATGTTTATAGTCCAAATATTATTAAGAGCTAATAATATTCGACAGTTCTATTTTTAGCCTAGCAGTCTAAAACTAGACTCCGCCCATATGTCTAAAAATAGAGGTCCATCTATTTTTACCAACATGACCAATCATCCACAAATAGCATCCTGCAACTCATAGACCATGTCCATATGTCTAAAAATAGACTTCGCGCCAAAATAGCCTGCGGGCCCACTTCGTGAAGGTGACTTCTTTTCACTAAGCTCCATCATCTTGTTGCATTTTCAACACTCCCTCTCAAAAAGATATGGATTATCTGCAACCCCTATCCTATCTCTGTGGTATTCGAATTTGCTCCTGGTGAGCGCCTTCATCAAGATATCAACATCCTGATCCTCTGTGGGAATATATGAAAGTAACATGATTCTCTGCTGCACACAATCTCTAATATGATGGTACCTGATGTCAATGTTTCTGTCCGTTGGGCTCCCTACCCAATTTGCATCCATGAAGCCACATAGCTTCACCTCATCCTCCTATCTGTACCACAATCCATATCCCGATGTGCCTCTAAGATAACTATATTTCCATGTGTACCAAGCACGAGGTGCTTGTTTCAACCCATACAACGCTCTCTTGAGCCTGCACACATGCGACTCACTGCTGAAGATCTTGAAACCTTTGGGCTTCTCTATGTACACCTCCTCCTTAATGACTTCATTGAGGAATGTAGTCTTCACATCCATCTGATGAATGTGCCACCCCATCTGTGCTGAGAGAGTAAGAATCGTCTGTATCGAAGAATACCTTGCAACATGTGCAAAGGTCTCCTCATAAGCGATCCCCTCTATCTGTGAGAAGCCTCGGGCAACAAATATTGCCTTGCACTTCTCCACACTCCCATTAGCTGCCTGCTTCACTTTGTAGATCCATCTCGAACCCACCACTGACTTCCCCTCCGGTCTTGGGACAATCTCCCATGCACTATTTCTGACAATCGAATCATACTCTTCCACCATGGAATCTACCCATGCGGGATCCTCCATGGATTCCTCAAAAGAGGATGGCTCAGTCACGACACATTTTCTCACAAGAGTCATGTATCCATTGTATCGATCAAGTGACTGTCTCTGTTTGCACTATGTTGTAGGTGGTCCTACAACCTTCTCTGCATCTTGAGCCAGTCGCTCAGCTTCTGTAGTGCGCTTTCACCCTCTGATGGTTAGCGTTGCATGAGTGGTCTCTTCCACTCCATGAACTTCATCTTGTGGCTGATCCACATCCTGAAGCTCATCCTTAGGAACTAATAGCTCCTCATCTACATGCAAGTGTGGCTCCCTCTCAAGCGAACACTTCATGGCTTTCTCCTCCTGAAATTTTATATCTCGTCGCACAACAGTATTGCGACTATCTTGCAAATACACACGATAATTGTGGGGCGTATCAGTGTACCCCACAAATATCCCAACCTCTGCGGTCGGCTCTAGCTTCTTCCTCGCATCCTTCATCACATGCATGTAAACAGGAGAAACAAAAATCCTCAAATGGGAAATATCAGGCCTCTTACCAGAATAAGCCTCCTCGGGTGTACTCATGCCAAGTATCTTGTGAGGACAATGGTTCTGCACATATACTACAGTATTGCATGCTCCCACCCACAAGTGAAGGGGTAGGTCTTGATCATGCAACATCTCCCGTGCAGCACCCACGATCGTTCTGTTCTTTCGCTTAGCAACCCCATTCTGTTGTGGGTTATGGGGAGCTATGAGCTATCTTCGAATCCCTTCTGTGCTTCAGAAGTCCTTGAACTCGCCAGAGATGAATTCACCACCATTGTCACTCCTAAGAGCCTTCACCTTATTCCTCGATTCCTTCTTGACCAATGCTTTGAACTCACAGAAATTTGAGTATGTCTCGCTCTTCTTCTACATGAAGACGATCGAGCACTTTTGAGAGAAATCATCAACAAAGATCACATAGTACATGTGCTTTGCTGTTGAAGCTACTGAGAAAGGTCCACACACGTCTGTGTGAATTCTCTCAAGGATCATCGTGGCGTGACTATCCTTCT
>APFE031617899.1:0-17340 GCA_000404065.3 Pinus taeda | reverse complement strand
GATGTCTTCTTCCATTTCTTCCTTTGGTTCTATCTCTTCTACAAAGGTTTTAGGATCCTCCTCCTCATCATCGCTCTCAATATTAATTGTTTTTCCCTTTTCTTCCATCGATAGTTTTCCAAATCACGGATTTCACGGAGACATACAGATTGGTCCTATTACCTGTGGATCCTTTTTGGGCTTTAACATCTAGGGCGATTTCAGAATTTCTACCGCATCCCCCACCAGTGACATAGGGCTTGGTGCAGCTTCCTTGGCAACCGACATTCCTCTACTCAAAAGTTCCTCCGTCTCTTTCGGTAATGCTTCAAATACTGAACTTGTTGTCCAAACTCAAAAGCCATAAAATCCATGTACAATAAATGAATTCTCAAGATGCCAAGGCTTGTTCTGTGGATGACCATCTGGGCTTTATAGGCATGCCAAAATTCAAATTCGATTGTTCACCACTTTGCTGTCTCATTAATGCTATATTGGTGGAAGATCATTTCAAATCTAGTTCTGACTCCATGTCTTAATTACCCTCCATCCGCTCCTCGTTGCCTTAAATTGGATATCTTGTCATGAACAGCGGCATCAATGGTCATTTTCCACCCTATCTACATGGTAGCGTAATCCCTTGTGCGCGAACATGATCTATGCATCATTCTAATCCTACGCATAACTTCTAGGTCGCGTAGCTCCCATACACACTTTTTTATAGAACCACTCTCTCTTGCAATTGCTTGGAGCACTGAGACTGTGCTTCCTATGGATAGTTAGGTGGTCGCACTACTGGTGTGAGGATTCAAGGTACCTTTTGGCTTGATTCGTCGGCCTCCCTTAGTTACCTTTGTGCTAATCAGCACATCATTCTTCCTTATGTGGTGTGCTTCCTTGGTTGCTTTCCTGATAAAGTGCAGTCGCAACCATGGTAGGATGGCCAAAATCCCTCGGTGACAATCTTCTAGTGCAGTGGTAGGGTTGCCCATATGTGGCCCCATCCTTCTGTCAATGGGTAATGCTTGCAAGATTTTTGTTTCTAGCTTTCTGATATCCTCACCCCTTAATATGCTTTCCTACTTCAGTCGTACTTGATCTTCTTCAAGTTCACGAAGCTCAAGGTTCCCTCACTCATTGGCTTCTTGAATCTGCATATGTTTTTCCTTGCGCGACTGCATAATCCCTTCACTCTGGTCCTCGCTCACTATCACAACTATGGGATTGATTACATGAGGATTCTTTCCCAAAGCTATGGCCTTGACTCTGTTCATCATTTTTGGAACCATTTCCATGCTTAGGTTCTTGCACATCTCTCTATGGGCCCATCGGACCTCTAGTACGCGCATGTCCCAATCAATTCATCCCGTCTGGTAGACTTGTTCATGATTCCACGTAGCTTTGTGAAGGCTCTGACATGGAATTTTTGTCGCTTTCCCTGTTGCCATGTCGGGTACTGATTTTTTATCCTTAGTCTGGGAGATGCTTGCACAACACACATTTGCACCCATCGACACAAGTGGGCATGCAAACTACTTCATCCTAGTTTCCCGGCTCGAGTTCATCACTGGGGACTTCCAAATTGTAAGCGCATCCATCTTCTACATTCGCGCTAGTTTCTAATATTCCTCTAGTGTGTATTCCACCATCATGTGGGTGTCACGCGCCAAGCCCATTCTAGCACACCATACCGCTGCTGTGCAAGTACTGCACTTTCAAGTTTGTCTAAGAATTCATCCACTCTTGTTACTCCATCATATGTTGGAAGTTCCCTTGCTTTGGTCGTCATGCATCGTAATGATCTAATCATCATGTTGCAATTCAGTGTTGTTACTTCATGCAACTAGTTCTACTAGCGTTCTATTTCTTCATCTAAATCCGAAGTACAGGAACATTCGTCCTTCCATGAGATTCTCCCATATGCTATCGAGTTCACCCAATCTTGGTCATGTTCCGTTATTTGGTAAATGCAATCCAACTCATCGTCGTTGTCATTGCCGTGCACAGGTTCAGTGTAGCACACTCCTTCGAGTGGACCTAGCGGAACTACTATGCATAGAGGCTTTTTCTTAAATATCATCTTCCGCTTCATTAGGTTTATGACTCCATTCATATTAGTGGCCCAGTCTATTCCTAGCAATGCGGGAAAAGGATTTTTGTCATCAACAATCTATATCACTTTGAAGTTCATTTGTATGCTCATGCCTTCAATATCCACTATTATCCCTTGCAACCTCCCCATGGGAAAAATATTTTGTTGGTTCGCAATTCACAATTGAATTGCAGAACACTGCAACACGGGCCTACCCAAGCATTCCCATGTCTGCTTTGGTAATACATTCGCGTCTGAACCCAGCTCTAGGATTACTTGATCCATTTCATATTCACCAATCTGTGTCATCAATCTCATTTCCCTCATGGTGTGCAATACATGCTTTCCAAGCTTCCGGACTATGCGGAGTTCCCCTGGCCATGGGCGCCTAGTTATCAACTCCTATAGTCCTTTAATCACCTTATTATCATGCAACAATTTCATGCATGTCTCTAAAAAGGTAGTTAGCATAAAAGGATCCATTCCCAGCTCTGGTTGATCCTTACCATCTGAAGTAGAGCCCTCTACGAAGCTCTTCTTAGCTTCCATAAATGTCTCCTTTGTGCGTTCCAAGTCAAACTCAGGTTCCTTGGTAGGTGCCTTGGAAACCCATGTATCTTCCTTGGGATGCTTCCGTTTATCTTCCCTTGTAGTTGAACCACTTCAAAGCACCATATTCACATTTGGGTCTTCTTCGCGTGGTTCAGACCTCATCATTTGAATATTCTGCATCGGAGTAGGCTAAAGTACCCCTTTTTCACACATATGCGCAATCAACGTGGGACAATCTACTGCTTCATGGTCAAATTGAGCATAATATGAAAAATATAGTCTCATTAGGTTGGTACAATCATGGGCGTAGTGCTCTGGTACTCCGCAATTGTAACAGATTAACTGTCTGTGGCCTCTTCTTGGCCCCATTCCTCCTCGTCCTCGACCCCAGCCTTGAAATCCAGCGTGCCCCATCCTCGTGGATGGATCAATGCCTTGCGTTTCTATCTGCATTCTATATGCGGGGGTCTACTCCATCATCAATTTGTAGCTACGACAACTATGCTCATCGTGGCCCATTGATCTACAAAAATTACAAAACAATTGCTGGGGAGTCTACATATACTTCTGCAACAAGTGACAGTTATTCGTCATGTGCTTTCCTCCTATATGACAGATTGCACACCATAGTGCGGGTGCCACACTTGGCCCTGCTTGTGCCTCTGGTATCAACAACATTGGTGCCGCTCCTGCCAAGTAGTTCGCGAAGATTGGACAATGGTTTTTGTCATGGCCCTGACCTTTTCATTTTATTCACTATGCCTCTTCGTGCACCTCTGGCCTTCGTGCTCTTTCCTACTTCAAACTCTACATCTCCAAGCATAGATTCTGTAGTTGTGCATGGATTTGTTGGAATCCCAACCCTAGATCCTGTATCGGTGTTTCATGCAACCTCATCACTATTTCTAACGCTTCGGCCTAGGTTGAAAGTTTTTGTTATGACAACGCTATCCTTAGGTGTGGTGTCAAAGACGCCACAAACCATGCACAGTGTTGTGCATCCATTAGCATCATATTAGCCTCGAAGATCATACTCTTCAGCCTCCGATCCAAATCCCAGGGTGTCTCGCCTGGAAACATCACGATCTCTTTAAATCTAATGATTGGCTGTGTCTTTGATTTTAGCGGGCTAAATTCTCTGTTCAACGCATTCTAGATCTTCACTATTCCTACATTTGGGAGATCATTTAAGTGTTTGATATACCATGTCAACGCATGATCCTGGAGTGTGATTACTAATGTGGCCTTCTTAATGTTGTCATTCATACTCCATCTGCTTCCCACACTACTCTTACCATGAACCAGAACTGGTCTAGATCCTCATTCCCTACTCCTCTGAATACAGGTAGCTTGATTGTGCTCGCCATGCTGAACGATGGGGGTGCTGGAGGTGGGGGGTTGAATATGGAGGTGAAGTAGGTGAAGAAGGTGATGACATAAGTGGAGGTGATAACTGTGGAATGTGTTGCCTTATCAAACTAACTGCACTTCTTAGATAAACCCGAGTACATTATTCCTTTGTCTCCCATTAAGGTGAAATTAAGGGATTGCTTCCTAATCCTTCGATACCTTTGTAGATGTTTCCGCTCTACGTCGTTCCAAAAATCAATATATTCACATAACCCGCTTTTCACATAACAACATCTTAATCTAGGTATTTAGGGATTTAATGTAACTACCTCATGGTCCCTTGAGAAAACATTGTTCTGCTTCACTATAGCTTATGGTTGTGTCTATTGAAAACTTAGTGACAAATCCTCCTATTATTCGGTCGAGCCAATGGTCCACAGCTCACGCGATATTATCTTTTGATGCCTCTAGTCTGTGCACTAACTCCAAAGTCCGCACTATCAATTGATCGAGCTTATACCTTCACTCGCTATCGGCTAACTTCGCGATCCAATCATACATCTCTGAAGAGAAGGACGCAAAGAAGATCTCATGGATTTCCATATACACATAGTGATCTAGCCACCTCTTCTCGGATATCTCTAGAGTTCTATTCTCTTGTGTCACGAACTCGTGAAGTTTCTTGTCCAACCACTCTTTAATTTCCTTTTTTGTGGGGTTCTAGTGTTCTGACATCATACATCCCTTAGGCCGATCCTAGTCCCAGCAATGGAACCAGACCCAAGACTACCGGCCCTTTTGGCAACAGTCCATGGAGAGCAGACTAAGGTCTCACTCGAGGTAGTATGGGAGGGTTTTGGAACCAAGTTTCTGCACCCTAGCGATGTCTTGATGAGCTCTGGGAAGTTCACAAGCTAATCTTATACGCTTGGACTATTCCACGCAGCCGTCTGACCTTCGCATAGTTTTGGTACAGAACGTGAACAGCCGTCGTCTAGATCCTTTACCCTTACTATGTTATTATCATAGATCTGACTTAATTTTGTGGGCTCAGTAGTCTTTATCAAACATTTAACATTCATAACAAGTGTGCGCAATCATAAACTGTAAAGAGATGCATAACTATATAATAGAAGTATAAACACATAGATCTACGAGCAGATGCACAATATTTCATAATCAACTTATCTTTCATTAAACATCTATTCAGTTACAATCTGAACTTCTCCCTGCGCACTCAGCTGCAGTGATCCACACACACAGCTGCGGATGCTACCAGGCCTTTGTGCACACAACCATAGAGCCTCTCCTTACTACTATAACCCAAAACCTAAACTTACAGACTCAGAACGAAATCCTTATCCCAAAACCATATTACTTCAAATCAAGATTCCCAAAAAATGCCTTCTACGCTTAGAGCCTCGCTCTATTTATACATTTCCATGGTCTGTGTACCATGGGTAGGCTGACACATTCCATATTAAATTACAATATTTTAGGGTGGACTACCCTAGACTCTCATGCTCCACGCCCACATTTTGTAGGGTCTTTACATTACATTGACCCAAAACTAGGCTTTAATCCCCAAAACCATGTTATGGGGGGATCCACTACTCAACAGAGCCCATATTAAATCCGTATTTAAGATAAAAAGCTATAACGATTATCATAAAATTAGAATCCTTAGTTAAGAAAAAAAATTAATTTGTTATTCACTTCCCATAAAAGACACCTATCAATTTAAATATGTTATCTTTATTAATATTTTATATAACCAATTAAATATGTTATACTTATTAATATTTTATATAACAAATTAATATGTGATGAAATGAATTTGAATATGAAGGGAAAGCTATAGTCCCTGTCATAGTCTGCTAAAACTATTCTTTAAGTGAGATCAATATTTGTTAGCATTCTTGTAGAAGAATAATGTAAATAGGATTTGCAACAAATTTGTTGGAGTGTGCAAGACCTCTATAATATATGTTTACATATAAACCATACAGGGCATCACGTTATAGTAACAATCTATAATCCCCGAGTTTTAATTACCATGTGAAGTGTATTGTAAGTGATAAAATATTTGAATAATTTTCCAATTAAAGTGAACTCCTCCTCTATTATAGTATTGAAATTTTCTGTATAATCAAAGATTTGGAAGATGACTAATAATTCTCTTGTTAAATATTTTGCAACAGATCTCACATTTATAATAATTCTTTTGGTACCCTTTCCTAAATATTTTGCAACTGATCTCATATTTATCTAAGATGGCAACAAGGGATTCAATTTTTTCATGTGTAATTTTTTTTTATGAGCTGATAAATATTTTTTATAGCTATTTAGTTTTTCTATTTTTACATTTTTTAAAATTTTTATTTTGGTTGATATAAACAAAATTTCAACTTTAATGACAGATTGACAGAATTACACATCACACTGAGTTGTAAAATAAGTCTTTCATCCTAATCAATATCTCAAAACCAAGACCAAGTTTAAATAGTAGAAACTATCTCCTATTGAGAATGGTTGAAGATGGACATCTCTCAGATAATGAGGGTGACAAAATTAACAGGTAGAAAAATAAAATCCCCTCTGGAATTAAACTAAGAATTCAGGTGTAGTTTTTGTAAGAGAAAATAACTCTAACCACCCAATTTTCTCCATGAAGTGAGATATTCAGTTTAAGTTCAATTTTGATTAGTTATGTTTTATTTGAGTTTTAATTTAATTATTTATTACTAATGTCTTGTGAATGATCTTATTTGACTTTGATTAAGTAATATGAATACCCAATTTTCTCCATGAAGTGTTATAGTCAGTTTAAGTTCAATTTTGATTAGTTACGTTTTATTTGAGTTATACTCTAATTATTTATTACTAATGTCTTGTGAATAATATTTTTTACCTGTTATTAAGTAATATGAATATTGAATTGACTCTATTTCTAATTTGTTGAATTGACTCTTTCTAATTTCGAATTTATTCTATGTTTTCTGCCTTTACAATCTTTGCCATGGTATTAGAGAGCATGAAAATTTCTGCAAATTGTCAGAGTAAATTTCTTATGTGTATACTATCCTGTAGTTGTTATAAGTGTGGAAATATCAGCCAGTGTTGAGAGTACATGTGTTGAGTGCGTGGAGAAGTTGTTATCTAATCTATTGAGAGAAGGGAGGATCACTTAGTGAAAATTATTGGCGTAAAGTATATGTAAAAATGTTGATGTAGATTGGATTTGCAGCGAGATTAGTGAGCTCGAAGAAGGAGTCTCTGATAATGTAACATTTGATCCAGAGGTTGATAAGTCGAAGAAACAAAAGACAAAATAATGCCTTCACAAGAAAATGCATAAAATAATGCGTAGATGGCATCATTTTTCCCCTTATTGCATATGCAAAGACAAAGAGGTATGGGATAGGCTTTTGGAGGAGTTTTGGTGTAAGGAAGAGAAATCAAGTTGAAGATGAAAACAAAGGTAGAACTATAGCAACAAATCTATAGAAAGATGAAGAATTTGGTAAATCCAACTTGAAAGTGGATGACACTGACTTTGATTGTGAAGGGTATGTAGAAGCAATAAAGAGAGCAAACAAATTCTTGTGAATTCCACTATGCTCAACCACAAGTGGACAATGATTTAGTGAATCCAACAACAAATCGTGTTGAAGATATTGAAGCTTCCATTGAATTAGTAGAAGATATGGTGGATCCAATAATTAAAATTGATTATGTTAACTTTGATGAAGAACAATTAGCAAGTGATAAGTGGTTGCACATGATGCAATAGAAACATCTCATTTATATGATGTTATTTGGGGACAAAAACCCACTTGTATATAGAAACCAAGGGGAATACAACATGCTTGTATAAGAAGAGGTTGTTAAAGTAGTGGAAAATGAATATTATGGTGCAAAGAAGGAAGCAACAGAGGCAACGAAGGAAGTGTAAGAGGAGAAAGCTCTCATTGTAGAGCATAATGAACAAAACCAATATGGTTTTGAAGATGTTTTTTCGTATAAACTTAGCTTTGATTTTAAGTGTGGATGTTAGCAACAAAATTTGAAGAAGAATTAAAATTCCTTGAAGCATGGCTTGCAACACCATGTTTTTATGAAGTTTGTATAGAAGTTCCAACAATGTATGTTGAAGGCAACATGCAGGATGGTGTAGAAAATGAAAATGTCAATGAAATTTTCATGTATTGGAGTCTTGAGTAATTAAAATTTTATTACTAACTTATGTTGCAACAAGTTGATGATTGTGAGCACACTATAGAAGACGATATGTGGCAAAAATCTACATACAAGCATATTTTTGAAGAAATAGATACAATGCATGGGCAACATGAAGAAACAATGAAAGAGTTGAACCAACAAATGAAAGAACTGAAATTGATGTCTACAACAAAAAGAAAAAATGAAGTAATTAAGAGGATACAAGATTTGGAAGAAAAAAAAAAAGAGCCTAAGCACTGATATCAAAGTTTTTGAGTCATTGTAAGCCTATATAAGAATCTTAGTTTAAATTTGTGTGGTTGTAATTAAGGGGAGTGTTGGAGAAAATAATTCCAATCACTAGATGAAATCATAGTGAGTTTAAGTTTAGTTTAAGTTAGTTAAGCTCTAGTTAAGTTTTACTCTTGTTATGTATTATTGATGTCTCCTCTATAATCTTATTTAACTATTACTAAGTAACGTGAACATTGGGTTTGCTCCATTTCTAATTTGAACTCATTGTCTATGTTTTTCGCCTCTGCAAATTTTGTCAACTTTCTTATCTTATCATTGATAGTGTAAGTAGTTTTCTTATTTGATGGTGTAAGCCTCCGAGTATGAAGCAAGCCAAAATTGAGATTAATCTAGAAATTAAATCATTTCAAAAAAAATTATAATTTTTTTTATGTATTTATAGACTTGTGAATCATAGAATGACATTCTTTAATATTTTTTTTATTCTTTTTAATAATAATTATAAATAAATAAATAAAAAATAGAAAAATTACATATGTTTATTCATTATATAATGAAATATAAAAACACCTTAATATATAAATACTAATAGATTTGAAGTGGTAATTACTTGAATTCAATGCAAGGCTTAATTAAATATATATGTTTTAATGGTGTTGGCGTAGTTAAAATTGTAATATATTAATAACATATTTAAACACTTCACGCGTGTATCATTAATAATATTGATAAATTACATTAATATGGAACGCATTTTTAACAAAAAAAAATTGTTTGTAAATCTCACTGCCTTGTATTTTAATTATATATTAATAAATATATTAATTGATAACTAAATCTAACAAATATATTTTATATTTAATTATTTCATTGTGAAAGTTTATGGAATTCTAGTCATATTTTGAAAAAAATCTGAGATCTTTGTAAATCCAAGTAAAACTTGTCAAACATTATAATTTGAGGTGTCTTAGAGGTTTTTGATGGTGTTAAATCCATTTTCACCATCAAAAACATAATTCAAACAGTGCCTCTACAAGATTTTTTGAAACTTTTTTTCCTGGATTCTAACCACTTTTGACCATATTATTTTCATTCCAAGCTACCAGTTCCATGCTACAGGTAATGTCTACACCCAATTCCTCGCTTATGGTTTTTTGGCTCTACTCATGTGCTATTCCATTTTTTTCTTTAAACTTTAGCACAAAATTGCAGTCACATTTCCATTTTTTTCTTTAAACTTTAGGTTTATTAATCCCTTTTGTTTGTATTATTAATCCATTGTGGTTTTGAATATTAACCCCTTGGGCATTTAATCCATTTGGATTTTAATGTGAATAATTCCTTGGGTTTATAAATAATAAAACCATGGTCAACCATGTCCCAATGTCACCTTGTGACAAAGATTGTCTCCAAAATGAAAATCAACCATGGTCAACGAGGGTCTGACATTGCATTATGACAAATATTGTCTCAATATGAAAATAAATCATGGTCAACCACAGTCCAATGCTACATTGTGGCAAATATTGTGTCAAAATAAAAATCAACCATTGTCAACCGTGTTTATTTTAGGGTTTATATGAATTCGGTTTATAATATTAATCCCTTCGTTTTAATATTATTCCCTTGGGTTTATAATCGCTTGGGTCAACAATGGTCCAACTTTGTATTGTGACAAAGATTATTTCAATGTGAAAATCAATCATGGTAAACCATGGTCCAACTTCGCATTGTGACAAAGCTTATGTCAATAACAAAATCGAACCTGGTCAACCATTGTCAATCATGTTTGTCTGAGGGTTTATTATATTTATCTTATTGTTTATATACCTTGGGTTTACAACATTAATCCCTTGGGTTTTTAGTATTAATCCCTTGTGTTTATTAGTTCCTTGGATTTATAATATTATTAATTCATTGGGTTCATTAAACCCTTGAGTTTATAATATTAATCCATTGGTTTTGTTAATCTATTGGGTTTTAATCCCTAGGTTTTATAATATTAATCCCTTAAGTTTATTGATTGCTTGTGTTAATAATCCCTAGGGTTTATAATATCAATCCCATGGGTTTATACTATTAATAATTATTTGGGTTTAATAATCCTCTTGGTTTGTAATATTAAACACTTGGGTTTTTAATCTATTTGGATTTTAATATAAATAATTTCCTGGGTTTACAAATAATAGGCCCATGGTCAACGATAGTATAACAATGCATTGTGACAAAGATTGTCCCAATATGAAAATCAACCATGGCAAACCATGGTCCAACATCACATTGTGACAAAGAATGACTCCATATAAAAATTATTTAGGGTTAACCATGGTCCAATGCCACATTATGAAAAAGATTGTGTCATAATGAAAATCAACCATGGTTAACAATGATCAATCATGTTTATTTAGGATTTATAATATTTATTTTAGGGTTTCTATACCTTCAGTTTATGATAATAATCCCTTGGGTTTAATATTATTCCCTTGGGTTTTCATTGTTAATCACTTGGGTTTATTTTTCCCTTAGGTTTATAATATCAATCCTTTGGATTTATTAATCCAAGGGTTTATAATCCTAGGGTATAATATTATTCATAGATTTTATAATATAAGTCATAGATTTTAATAATAATCTTAAGGATTAAGATTGCTTCTATATGAAAATCAATCATTGTCAACCATGACATAGTCAACCATGACATGGTCAACCATGGTCCAACATCACATTCTGACAAAGGTTGTCTCTATATGAAAATTAACCATGGTCCAATGTTGCATTGTGACAAAGATTGTCTCAATATGAAAATTAATCATGGTCAACCATGGTACAATGTTGCATTGTAATAAATATTCTATCAAAACGAAAGTGAACCATGGTCAACAATGGTCAACTAGGTTTATTTTAAGGTTTATAATATTTATCTTAGGGTTTATATACCTTGGGTTTATAATATTAATATCTTGGGTTTATAATATTATTCCCTTGGGTTTGATATTATTCCCTTGGTTTTGTTAATCTCTTATGTTTATAATATTAATCTGTTGGGTATTTAATCCATAGGGTTTATAATATTAATCCCTTGGGTTTATACTATTAATAATTACTTGTGGTTTATTAATCCCGTAGGTTGGTAATATTAATCCCTTATGGTTTTTAATATTAATCCCTTAGGTTTTTAATCTCATTAGATTTTAATATGAATAATTCATTGACTTTATAAATAATAGGCTCATGGTCAACCATGATCCAATGTTGCATTGTGACAAAAATTGTCTGAAAATGAAAATCAACCATGGTCCAATGTCACATTGTGACAAAGATTGTGTCAATATGAAAATCACCATGGTCCAATGTCACATTGTGACAAAGTTTGTGTCAAAATTAAAATCAACCATGATAAAAAATGGTCATCCATGTTTATTTTAGAGTTCATAATATTTATCTTAGGGTTTCCATACCTTGGGTTTATAATATTAATCCATTGGGTTTAATATTATTCTCTTGGGTTTATAATCCCCTGGGCATGTAATATTAATCCTTTGAGTTTATTAGTCCCTTGGGTTTATAATATCAATGTCTTGGGTTTATTAATCTAAGGGTTCATATTATTAGGGTATAATATTGCTCATAGGGTTTATAATATTAAACCCAGGGTTTATAATATTAAACCTAGGGTTTAATATTAATCCTAGGTTTTAAGATTGTCTCTATGTGAAAATCATCCATGGTTAACCATGGTCAATCATGGTTAACAATGGCCAATAACCATGGTCAAATTATGAAAAATATTATGTCATGGTCCAACATCACATTTTTACAACCATTGGCATCCATGGTCCCATGGTCCAACATCAAATTGGGATAAAAATTGTCTCAATATGAAAGTCAATCAGTGTCAACCATGATCCAACATCGCATTATGATAAATTTTGAGTCAAAATGAGATTCAACCATTATCAGCAATGGTCAACCATGTTTATTTTAGGGTTTATAATATTTATCTTAGGGTTTATATACCTTGGGTTTCTAACATTAATGAATATGAAAGTCAATCGGGGTCAACCATGATCCAACGTTGCATTATGATAAATTTTGAGCCAAATGAGATTCAACCATTATCAACAATGGTCAACCATGTTTATATTATGGTTTATAATATTTATCTTAGGGTTTACATACCTTCGGTTTAATATTATTTCAGTGTCAATCATGATCCAACATTGCATTATGATAAGTTTTGAGTCAAAATGAGATTCAACCATTATGAGCAATGGTCAACCAAATATTTATCTTAGGGTTTATATACCTTAGGTTTAATATTATTTCCTTGGGTTTATAATCCCTTGGGTTTAATATTATTTCCTTGGATTTATAATCCCTTGGGTTTTTAATATTAATCCTTTGGGTTTATAATATAAATCCCTTGGGTTTATTAGTCTAAGGGTCTATATTCCTAGAGGATAATGTTACTCATAGTGTTTATAATATTAATCCTAGGTTTTAAGATTCTCCCTATATGAATATCAATAATGGCTAACCATGGCCAATCATGGTCAATGATGATCAATAACCATGATCACATTGTAATAAAGACTGTGTCATGGTAGAACGTCACATTGTGACAAAGATTGTATCAATATGAAAATAAATCATGGTCAACCATGGTCAATCATGGTAAACCATGGTTGACCATGGTCCAATGTCACATTGTGACAAATATTCTCTCAATATGAAAATCAATCATGGTTAACAAAGGTCCAACATCGTATTGTGACAAAGATTGTATCAATATGAAAATTGACTACGGCCAACCATGTTTGTTTTATGGTTTATAATAATTATCTTAGGGTTTATATACCTTGGGTTTACAATACTAATCCCTAGGGTTTAATATTATTCCCTTGGGTTTTTAATATTAATTGCTTGGGTTTATTAGTGTCTTTATGTCCCATATGAGAAAATTTTGGAACAAGCTCTTCACATAAAAAATTTCATATATTTAACAGAAGATTGCGATGTAAAAATAAGCAAATAAAGCATTTCAATCTCATAACATAATGAATAGGAAATCCTCAGCTTTATTATATTAGAAGAACTGGGGTTTACATGCAAATACAACCCATATAGTTGAGATTAATGGCCTCAGAAAGATCTACAATAATGCCACAATTGACCTCCAAAACAAATTTAAAAGCCAATACACTGCAACCTGTGACAATGAATGGATTCACCAAGGGAAGAGATGGGTGCTTGCCCACTCTCACTAAATCACTCAAGGGTTTCTATCCTAGAGCTACTATCGGAGTGGAGAACCAAGTTCTCAACCTCACGTACAAGAAAAAATATCAAAACCAAGATGTGTCCAAATGACCTTCTCCTCCTCTTTTATACATCTCATGGATAGATCCCCAAGCCTCTAGAAGTATCTCATTTTATTATTATTCTAGAAGCTCCTCCATTGACTTTATCTTAAGTGACACTTTTATTTTATTTTACTTAATTTACTTTTGGCCCCTGTCCCCTAATTGATTATTTTTCCTTAATTAAATGACTAATTAAATTCATTTTTAACCAAGGAAAATGGTTGATCACCCACCATACTCTCTTCGGCCACTAGAAGTCACTTCTCAACATCCCATCCTATAGATATTCTCATTTTGGTTCCAATGAGCTATTACACTCAGGTGTTCCATCAATTAATCTCCATGGAATTCCACCTTGAGCATAATTAATTAAGTTATGCCATTAATAATCTCGTTTTATGGGAATAATCAGAAAGTCATGAAACCAAAAAAGAGATGTGCAGAATTGCTCATGATGATGAATATGCCAAGCAAATGTCATCAAATCCCATAATAACTCCTCCAAAATCCATCGGGACCCCTGATCATAAACCTTCTCCACTAACCTAATCATCACCTGCCTTGGAAATCCACTCTGGCTGTACCATGGAGGAAAATACAAGTGGGTACATTACAGTCCTCCCGCCCCAATAATGCATGCCCTCAAGAAACCTAAATTTGTCGACCAATATGGTGGCCCAACGTAACTGAGACCCAATGTCAAGATGACATACAAACCACTGGGTGATGCTTTGCTCTTGTGTCAACCTACCATGAATGGACCCCTCAATGCTTAGATCCTAGACCAATCTCTATTTGAACCTGTCATCAGCAAATCCTCCTAGATCCCAGTGTCTCAAAGAAAACGTATCAAGGCTCCAAAGCTCCTGCTCTGCTATAACTCCAACCATGAATGTTTCCCATCCACCACGTACCAACTCATCACTCTCTCCAATCCAATGCTTTGGCATAATCCAACGCGAGTCTCATCATACTAATGTTGTGTTGAAATACTAATAAGTGGCTAGCCTACATCCTACTTCCAACTAAATCATGTAATATCCCTCACCTATAAGGGCTCCTACAATACACTTCTCCTGACTACAAACGATACTCCATCAATAGCGTACCAACTCATGATCTCTAGCTAATTCAATGCATGGACACCTATGCAAGGAATGAGTCTACTGGGTTGATATGGGTCCCTACTCAACGGATGTAACTTTATTTGGTAAATCAAATAGATATGTCTAAGGAACCCTAGCCCTCTCACTATAATAGGAAAAAGCAATAAAGATGTGCTACAAAACCTATCTATGTATTCTGAGAGTGGGATGCTGCCTGAAGATGTTGTAGCTTGGTTGACTTCCACTACATCGATTTTCACATCATCAATGGGTAGATCCAAATATGCACTTCCATACCCATCACCTGATAGGAAACAACATGCTCATCCAATCCACCAATCTCCTGCCAAAATATCCTGTCATACTCCAACACCTCCTAAAGACATGTTTTTGCAAATACTACCACCCTGTTAGTTTTTTGCACATCTATATGCTCCTCATCAATGGATGGCCCCAAGGGTGGCTTCTCATCCTCCTCCATCATGGGCTTAACATGAACCTCCAATTGGCTCTTTCGAAAAGGTTCATCATGCATACTATGCATATCATCCTGTTGAGCTGACTCATGCTCCATCATAAGCTGCTCATGTTGACTCATCACTGGTGACAAACTATCCTAAATGTCGAGCTCCTAATACCAACAGACTACTCATCATAAGAATCTCGCCCGATGTTAATATCTCACCATGACTCCTACTCCTCTATATTATCTCTATGCTAAATCATCAACTTCTCATTTTCTCCCTGATCTCTTACCAACATGAGAACAATCAGATGCTTTTCATACTCCTCTACCACACACGGATGCATATCTGGGCTACTGTCATCAACTCCATATGATTGCTCATGCTCCTCTAAGGTATCATCATATGAACCCATGGACTCATCTAATGAAGAGTCCTCATCCTGACAGACATGAAGAATATATCCCTGCTCTACCATTGTCATCTCCTCAATGTCACTCAAGCATGACTGGTGAGGTCCCCAAGGTCCTTGGTAGATAAAGAAATGTCCCTTCCTCCTCATCTCATTATTGTTGCATGAGACCCCAAACATGAGTTGACCCTCCCTGGTCTGTTGTCTCCTGAACAACCCAATTTTCTGCTCAACCAACCTCTCACCTAGAACATAAGTGATTTGTGAGACCAACTACTTTCTCCTCTAAACAAAGAACAATCGAGACTGCAACTTCCGGCAGATGGCATCACAACCTCTCATACATCAGGACAAGATGGACTACATGTGTGCTATGACTCTGTCAGGATGATGTTTCCTAATGCTGAAGAAGAATTGGAATATCTCTAAGATCAAACCATCACACTCTATATCAAACATGACTTCATATGTCCTAGTTACAACCATAACCTCTAAAATCTCAAGCTTCTTCCCAAGTGTAGGACGCACACTGTTATCCAAGTCCTGAAAAGTATCCACTATAAACTTGAAAAATCTCTTCATAACATCATCGTTTTAAGGAGCTATAGGGGTGGTTAGTCTCATGATGCTACTAAGCCAAGAAGAAAATGGAAGTCTAACCCCTTCACAAGGTTCATCCAAGAAATTGGGTTGTATGAGAGCAAGCATAGCTTGTCTTAGAGCCCAAATGAGTTTCTTCCCTTCTAACTCGTTTACTTTATAAATGAGTGCATCCATTTCATCTAGTTTGAAAAGGACTTTCCATGGACCCTCATGTACTTCAAATCTGTCCCAAGAGAAAAACTATTGTGTCCTATTTCTTGTCCCTTCTGCACATCGTTTAGCTGTTCTTTTTGAAGAATGGAATAGGTCCCTCTTGAGAAAGTTTTGTTGTTTAGTTTGGGTTATTAGTCTAGAATGCAGTCCACTAATACAATGTTGTGTTGATTTAAGAGGTGTTTTAAAAAATAAATTTTTCACTAGTTCCTCACCAACTCACACTCAGGAAATCAACGCCAATATCAACATGTGTTCTTCGCAAACTATGCTCTACAAACATTGTTAACAATGCTCTTCCATTGTTCAACAATAAAGACCCTTTGTAGTATTATAGATTCTCAGTAGGTATACAAGGCATCATAAAAAATAATTCCAGGACCCGCCCAACACTTTCAGCAATATGTAACAAATAGGAACTCATTCCTATCTCCAATAGTCCATGTAGACATGTAAGGCACAAAAAATATTCAACAACAACATATGGTTATGGAAATGATTACTTTTCCCCATAATTCATAACCTGGACATATAGCTCAACAAATAATGAATCACAACAAGGATGACTTAGGAAACTGGTATAATACTGAGCAAACTAGAATGTTCATATTATGATCATGGCTGAGTTTTTAGAAATATTTTCGGAACAATCACATTAGGAAAAGAAATACCTTCACGACAATTCCCATCATTTCCTAGCTCAGAAGTTGGGCATTCTCAACACCCTCGC
>APFE031617897.1:32248-60293 GCA_000404065.3 Pinus taeda | reverse complement strand
TTTGCATAAATAAATTTAAAATATTTAAGTCTTTAAACAATTTCAAACACTCTTTAATGGTGACGAGTCAGCTTGTAATAGTGAATAACAATTACAGATGGTTGTCTTCACTACTAGTTTGACAACTAAATTATTATAGGTTTTCCCATTTGTTGAAAAAAAATATATATATTCAAATCTTAAAACAATTTCAACACTTTTTCGTATTTACTATTTTAATAATTTATGACTTCAGTAGAAGTCATCTAAACAGATACTCTAACCTAAGTTAGATTATAAACTAATATCTATTATTTTTATTAACCCAGCATGAATTATTTTCTAATCTTGACTTAAGATAAGTACTTGTTAGTCAAATTGAATGAATTTTATGGTAATTTTGTTTGAGATATGTACTTCTCAGTCAAATTTTCAACAGGTTTGCTCCAGTTACCCAGATTCTCCACTTGGATCTTGTGTTGGATTTTTAAACTTTTACATATTTAATGATGTAAGACTTTGAATGCGCTGAACAGTGATTGATAAGAGTATTGAAAACACGTGTTAAGTTGGACACAAATCATCGTTATGTTAGTTTACTGGTCCTCTTAATCTAAGGGTCTAATTGTCCTTTTGTGTGTTTGAAAGTTGGCGTCCAATCTTGAACCAACAAACAGATCTTCTGATAGTATGTTATTTTCCTAAGTTAGTTCACTGCTTCTCTTAATCCCAGGGTGTAGTTGTTATTTTGTGTTTTCTGAAAGTTGGCTTCCAATCTTGACCCCAACAAACAGTTCTCTGTTTCACTTCTTATGATGGGAAAAAAGTTGTTGTGTATACAACCCCACTTCCTGCAAGATGTGACCTTACCCTATGTCGAATGGTGTTGATAATGTACCTACAACTCTGTGAAATGCCAGACCAATAGTTTCTTGTCTGAATTAATTATTGATTACCTTGGCCCATTCATGTGAGGTGGGTGGGCAAGTGACCTTTTGGCAAAGGGGTTTTGATGGCTACATCATCCAGTGAGGAGGGCTATTAGTGTGTACCCTCTGCCATATCATCACTGTTAGCTCTGTGTCCAGATTATATTTGTGTGCATGGAGGTATTGATAAGATGAGATGTATAAATGCTTCATATGTGTAATCTAATGGAGGTGTTTATAGGCTTAGGTTGTATGGAAGAAAGCTCTGAAATTTAGCTCTGAAATGTATGTCAGTGGCTTAATATTCTACGATTGTACAGAATTTTCTGAAAGTTTTCAGCTCTTGATATAGAGGAATGTATTTGAAATAAGTTTTTGGCGCTGCTGTGATTGGCCAAATAGTTTCTGAAATCATTCAGAAATTTGGGAAATTTTCCAGATCGGTAGATATGATGAATGAAATGGGAGAAGCCACCATGTCTCATTGCACAGCACATCCTTCAGAGGAAGTTGTGGGCATATGTGCATCGTGCCTGAGAGAGCGATTGTATAGTTTGAAGGCCAAAAAACAGCCACGCAGGCGATCACTGGACACTGTTTACAGCTCTGAATCGGATTCCTGTGAAGAGATTCATGAAATTAATTCTCTTGGAATTCAGAGACCGATCAGGGACAGTTATGCATTAGCAAACCATGAGATAATTCCCAGGAAAAAGTTTCTGTGGATGGCTGCAAAGGCCAATAAGCTTCACAGTTCGGCACAAAAGAAAGAGAGGAGAGCATTCTCAGCCCTGCGATCGTTATTTCACAGACTGAGGAGAAGTAAAGAGGTCAAACAGGCTACATGCATAAGCCATGATGGTAAGTCAGCTTTTTGTTCCGAATTCTACAGAAATTTAGTTTCATGGGCTTGATGTTTAATGTTGGGTGGGAAGCATCTTTAGGTTTAGCATTGCAAAGAAATATTTGTATTTGAGCTTTCTGTTATTGAAGATGGGTGAAATGTTCACTAGAAACATCAAACACCTTAACCAGATCACACAGTACTTCAGAAATTTACAAGTTATCTGTATTGTGAACTGCCATAGTCTAGATTTGGAAAACCAGATTATTATTGTGATTATATGAGTCTGGAGCATTAGCATTTTACATTAAACTATGAGATGAGCACCATAGACAATATCAATTCATGAACACAATCAGTAATTAAGTCTTGTAGAGCATGATCAGATTTCAGAAGCTCTTTAAGAAAAATGAAATGGAGTGCGCCCTTCCAACATGATAATTTTGGCCTGCATGTCATTTTACAGAGCACAAGAATGAATTTTGTTGTAGCACAAACACTGTAAAAATCTCCGTTTGGTTTGCAATATTGCAGCTGAGCTTGCGTATACAGTTTCCTGGATATTTGACATGAAATTATATTAATTGCAACAGATTCCTTCATCTCTATTAAGCTTGATGGCAATGAGAGGAGTCCATGGATGTCCCAAGTGCTTCCTTCCTCTACATTAAGGCCCTGCAAGACTGTGGGATCTTCTGCAAGAAGCAGCATCTCTGAACAGGTGAGCAGGCCTTCATGGGATCTGTCAAGGCCATCCTGGGATGGCATACTCTCCAAGAGATCTTCCTCCTATTATGAAAAAGAATTCACTAAAAGAGACATAAGAGACATTGAATCTCACAACTTTCAACAACAAGAACAAGAAATGACTGCAGGATCGTCAATAACAGACCCCTCAAACCCTGTGAAATGGAGGACAAGAATGAATGGCCTGTTCCAAATGAAACGCAGAATGCAGGAGACCCGAGGATCAGGGAAAATGACCCAACTCATAGAAGGATTAAAGGATTCTAACTACCATCACCATCACCATCATCATCATCATCCAGCTTCAAAGATATGGAGCCTCTCCTCTCTGTATAATTACCACGACAGTGACCGCCATTGCAATCTCAAACCGACCACCAAACGGGCCACAAAGAAAAGCTGGATCAGAACATTGACAAGTCCTAAGTGGAGCCACAGCCAGAGCCAGCATTAGGAAAAGTTTCAACTAGACTCTATCACCTTGCTTACCTTGCTTACAAAAGGCTGTTGCTTGCAGAAAGCAGCTAAGATATTCAGTGGTCTTTATCAGCGGGCACTTTTTATTGAAATCTGGTCCATCCAGCCCACTTTTTGCTAGGATGGATATTTGTAGATAGATGAGAAGCATTATTACATGAGTATTGTGTACTACACGCTTGGTTTTTTCTCGTTTGCTTCCATGGCAGTCTGATCATGAAGAATTCACAAGCCCAGGGCCACAGGAATTCGAAGTCAAATGATATAATGTAAATTGCTCATAGTTTCATTCATGGCAGCCTTGTGGGCATCAATGTGTCAACATAAAGGTTTCACTGGTTCACTGATTTTAAGGTCAAAATAGTAGTTGGGTTGTGCCCAATAATAATGAGCTGCTTTTACATATTAGTCTCACGTTTGGTAAGCCATCTTTGTCATTTAATAAATATGTATTCCTTGCTCGTCCTTGCAGCTCGTCTTATCAAATCAAAATCCAAAGACTTTTTGGTCCCTGGTCCCTTCACAGTATCTCCTGCTGGCTCTCAAGCAAGAATTTAAATTCTCAGTAGAATGATTGTTGGGGATATTCTCTCTATGTCTCCTTATTAATGAAATTTCCACTTTTTACATTCCAATCTTTAAAAACATTAGATATTAGAAAATAATTTTTCTCCCCAACTCTGAACCTTTAGGAAAATTTTAATGCTTATTTTTAAAATCCATCAATGTCAGGAACAACCTTTACCTTAAAAATATAAAAACATAAATCTTACAAAAGGTTTTTGCTTCCAATCTCTGTAAATGCTTGTTTTTAAAATCCATCAATATCAAGAACCACCTTCACCTAAAAGATAAAAACAACACCCATCCCAACAAACATCTACTTACTCTAGAAAGATTTACTCAACTTACACTCATCATATTTCAAAATAAAATTGTCACATCAACCAATAAAATGATAACACGGCTTGCACAGAACTTTATGCATTTAAATTCTTAAAGTATAGCAATGCACCACTGAATAGGATATAGTTGGTCATTTTTCATTATATTAAAGTATTCTGTTCGGTGGACATGTTTTCGTCTATTTAACTTCTTCCAATATATAATCTCTGAATTGGATGTAGTTAGATTATTTATTTTTTTCTCAATCATGCTTGCTTTCTTTTTGCTCAACTTTTATTGCTGCATTAAATAGGTGTGGTTAGATTATTATTGGATTTCTTTTTAATCTACATTAAATAGGTGTAGTTAGATTATTATTGGATTTTTTTAAATATTTTTTTCACTGTGGTGAGTTTTTAACCTTAGTTATTTTAGAAAATTAAATTTTTGAAATTCAATTGTCTTAATTGTAAATTAAGATATTAAGAGAATTAATGTATTGAAAAAAAAATTAACTTGGTTTTGTATATAATATATATAGTAGTTTTTATGTAAAGATTCTAATTTTACAAATACATCAAACACATAAATTATTTTATTAATAAAGGGTGAGCATTCTAGTAAGGCATTATAACCAAGTGGTGTGATGTGATAGAATTTCAATGCGAGTGGTTATAGTACAATATATTTTGTCATCATGTGGTTGGAGTTGAGTAAGTTTGCTAATTATTTGACAAAATGTATGAAAGCACTAAGACAGTGCTCACCATTCATTTCACTAATTATGAACAGGAAGTTTTTGTTTTCACTTTCAAAGGGGAAATCACATCTTCATGGAAACTCTTCCTAAGAAAACAATCACCCTTGAGGTGGATAGGTATGAGTATGTTATAGTGTGAAGGCCAAAATTTCACCTGGAAGGGGAACTATCTTTATTAATGGATGTTGATATTCTCATTCTACAACACTCCCTCAAACCCCTTTGAACTATCTTGGGTTGTGAGAGGTGTTACTTATTGGATTAACCCAATCTCCAAGCTTTGTTAAGAAGATGGGGATACAAAAATCCTCATTTTTCAAAATTTGTGGAATTAGATTCTAATACCACTATTGTATCCATCTGGTCAAACCTTTGAGCCTTTGAAATTCAATTGCCCTAATTGTAAATTAAAATATTAAAAGAATTAATGTGTTGAAAAAAAAAAATCAACTTGCTTCTATATATAATATATACTAGTTTCTATGTAAGGATTGTAATTTTACAAAAACATCAAGCACAAGGATGCCATAAATTATTTTATTAATAAAGGGTGAGCATTCTAGTAAGGCATTATAGCCAAGTGGTGTGATGTGATAGAAGTTCAATGCGAGTGGTTATAGTACAATATATTTTGTCATCATATGGTTGGAGTTGAGTAAATTTGCGAATTATTTGACAAAATGTATGAAAACACTAAGATAATGCTCACCATTTGTTTCACTAATTATGAACAAGAAGTTTTTGTTTTCACTTTCAAAGGGGAAATCACATCTTTATGGAAACTTTTCCTAAGAAAACAATCATTACTTGAGTGCTTGGTTGTTTGTTTGTTTGGTTGGGGTAGATCATATTTGAATCCTTTCCATTGGGCTATGGATTCAAAGGCTGGGTGGTAACATCAATTTTCCAAAGCATTTACAAGGCAAGCTAATTGTCTTTACTGGATCTAAAAGCAGAGTGAGAAATGAGACGACAAAAAAGTGATATCAGTAATGATTAAAAAGTAGTTAAGTATTTTTTAATCATACATCAGAGGAAAACATTTATATTGCAAATATAAATAGAAATAATGTGCTCCAACAACATATCTTAAACTAGAATTTTTGCTTTACAATAAGACTTAATCATGCATAAATGAATAAAATAGAGATACATTCAGCACAAAAAGGAAGACATCACCAAGTAAAAACATATCAAGTATCTTGCAAATAGTCCTTTTTATTGATGCTCCAGCTCAAAATTACAATGTTCCAAAGAGAACAGATTGTTCAAATGACTTGGGTCCAACCCCTAATACTTCTAATGCATGAAGTATTTAACAAAAACCTACAACAATCGCCTTATACACTTGGCAATATGTTATTATACACTGAAAGAAAATCGACTAGTGTAACCACGAAGTGGCCACACTGAGAAAACTGGGACATCTGGTCCTCTTTTGAGGGATGTTGTTGCTTGAGAAATCAATTTAAATGTAGTGTGTTTGCTGACATGGTTGGTGCTGACTCAGATTTACATTGTCACTTCAATCATCTTTGTCTTGTTCCTCTTAATAATCGCATAGGTCACTCCATGCTTCTTTATTTGGAATCTTGATCTTAGTTAACCTCCTATATATTTCATTAGCTTCAGTGTATTTTTCAAAAGTTGGTTTGACCACAAAAATATGCTTCAGTTCATGTTCAATATAGATCTGATTGTTGATAGCTTCTTGCAATGCCTTTCTTGTTATGTTGTCTTTAATATCGGAAAGATTTGTAGCATCCATGGCTATGCCCTAGAGTTTCTTGACATAGTCCTCTCTAGCCATGAGTTTGTCATTTATGACAAACATAGAAGGGATACCTTTCTGATTTAAAGGTTGAATTCTGTTGAAGAACCTATTCACTGTTAGCTCCAAATTTTGACATTTTTCTTCTAGATGTACATTCAAGCTCTTCTTAGTCAGCACCTTCTTCACCTGAAGTATAGGCTCTGTCTTGTTTGCTACTCCTAATTCTTCCAGCTCATACATGTTCCTTGAATTTAGAAATTTTATTATCCTATTGGTTGTTACTGGCATGTCTCCCATCTCTTCATTTGTAGCTGAAATTTCTTCTTTAGCTTTCTCAGCGAATTTGTTTTGTTCAAAGATAATTTAGATGTTGGGCCAAATTTTATTCATACCATTGATTATGTTATTCCAAATAATATCCTTAACTCTTCCTAGAGTGTTCCCAATAGATGATTCTTTCTTTGATTTTTGCAACCTTTCACTTAAGGTCCTTGCCCTTTGCATCTCTACTAAGTGTTCACTTTCAACTCTTTTGATTTGGTCATGCAGAACATTAAATTGGGTTTCTAATCTTTTAATCTCCTCAGTCTAAATATTAATGCCCTTCATGGATCTAGCTAGTTGTTCTGTACTGCTTCCTGTCCCTGTAGCAATAGTTGTTGTTGTGGTTGTAAGAAGAGCTTCCATAGTAGTCTTGGCCATTTGTGTTGCCTTATTTTTCTCTTGTATCATTTTCTCCATCTCTTCTTCCATTTGCTTAATTTGGAGGGATTGTTCTTTATTAACTTCATCATTTTGGTCCTTTGACTCTCTATTTCCTCTATCTCTTTGGTCAAGGGATCATGTGTTGCAGCCATTTTGAGTTGCTTCTTCAAAGCTGCTATATCCAACTCCTTTTTCTTGATTAATTCTTCTATTGATTTTAGATCTGAAGGATCATACCCAATTCTCACTACTAAGTCTTCCAAAGACTTAATTATGTTGTCCTTTGACTGAGATGAAATATTTTCCATCTTTAGCTGAGATTGAGCATTTGACAAGACCACCTGTATTTTAAACAAACTCATGGATTTAATGGTTAGAGTAGAGGAAATCATTTCACCTATTTGTTTGTGCATTTCCATCTGATCAATAGGATGAACGTTCTTGGCATCAAATTCAAAAGAAGTTTGTTTGTAATCGGCTGGAATTTTAGGTTCTCTTGTCTGTGACTCCAAGAATGCCATATGCATTTTTCCTTTTTCTGAATCAAAGGCTGAGAGAAGTCTACCTTGAGAAGTTACACTTTGTTTCCAAAATTGAGCATAAGTGCTCTTTTTCAACATCTCATTCCTGATCTTTATCTCTCTGAAGGTGTCTATGATGTTCTCCTCCTTTTCTCCAGTTACATTTGTAGATGAGGAAACTTGAAGAGACTGCAGCCTTTCTGAAATTGGAGTGTCAGGAAAAGTTTGACCTCCAGTTGGGGAAGAATCTAGAATGTAAATGAGATTAATTATTGTTTGTTGTCGTGATTCTTTGCCCATGTCCATGTGCCTCCTGGCCCTTTTTCTAAATTTTAGTTTGAATTCAGTCTCTAATGATTGATCCTCTCTTGGTCTTTTCCCTGTCGCTCCCTCTTCTTGTTCCTTTCCTTTATCTAACCTATCTTCTATTCTCTACCTTTCCTACCATGTTGGGGTTTGTACACTTGAGGAAGAGATTACTTGTTCCTCGGCCTATTGTAGTGTATCAGGCATCCACTCAATCTGGTTCATGTATTTTTCAATTTTAGGCCTTTGAGTGTGAATATATGTTGTTGACATTTTCTCCACCCTTTTCTTGGAGATGATGCCCCATTGGTCATAGGACCATGTAAAACTGTGGGTGAATTTCATTTCCTTCAATCTCTTATCTGTCTCCTCCCCTGCTACTCTTTACAAATGAAAGGACCAATCTGGGATTTGATCCTAAATTGTGACTTTTTCTTGGCTGCTACAAAATGCACTTCATCTGCATTGATCATTTGTCTAATGTATTCAAGTGCAAAGATCCTCATGGGGAGGAACTTTGATAGCTTATAAGGGGCCAACTCACATCCATATAATCTTGATTCAGTGTAATTTTGGTACAAGTACCAATCACCTATTCTTGCTTGGTCTATCAACTGCATAATACTTCTAATTTATTCACTAATTATGTGTTCTGCAGTCCCAATGAAGAGGCTCATAGCTGGGTGGACAAAATTTTCTACAAATGTTTTGTAGTTGAAATACTTTTGATCTTTCACCATCAAAGTTGTCCAGAAAATAACTGATTGAGGTTCACCTTCTTCATTCATCTTGCTCATTGAAAACTAGAACTTATCTTCCTCAAAATAAACAAATAGATATACCAAAACTTAGGAGTATTGAAACACTTCCTCTGTGAAGAAATTGATAAACTTCTCAGGAATGGCATCTACTATAAATTGAATGCAATTGAAGAGGACAGAGAGATTGGATTCTATTGATAAAATAGATAGAAAACCTATGATTGCTTCACCCACTAATCTGAATAATCGCCAAGTAAATAAGAAAGAATAGTGACAATGTGTCTAGTTCTGTCAGGGAAACACAGAGGAGGAAAAAGGAGGATTCTTGTTTGGCAGAGGTGTTTTCTCAGTCATGAAGAGTTCTAAGGTTTTAGCTCTATTAGAAAAATCTAGTTTCTGATACATTTCAGTCAAAATCTCATGGGAAAAGGTAGTAGTTCCTTCAATAACAGGATCCTACATCATTTGCATAATAAACTTGGCATTAATGGTAAACAATATATGTCCTGTTGGGGCCATCACTACCCTTTGTTGTGGAATGTAGCATGACTGGAATTTTCTAATTAATTCTAGGCAAATATGGGTTTTAGGGAAGATATAGAAAGGTAAATTAGTGTCCCATAGGCCTATGTCATCCACTTCATCAACAAATTTATCCTCCCACCAGCAGTAGATGTTAAATAAATCAAACTCTGAGAGTGTTTCATGTATCTTAAAATCCTTGTCTGTAAGTGGTATGTGATCCAAATCTAATGGTGGGTGCACCATTGGATTAAATACCTCATGTTCTTTCTTCTTTGGTGCTATGACGGTCTTCTGTAAAAACCTTTGAAAACTGAACTGTGTTGAATTTGTAATGGCCTGCAATAGAAAGGGATGAGAAGAAAAGGGAATTTCAGAGAGGGAGAAAGAAAAGGGATGAACTAGAAGCGGGATTCGAGAAAGGGAATGCTTGATAATTGTAGAAACAGAAGTTTTCTATGACTGTGATGTTGTTTCTGTATGCTCTCTGTGTATGCCTGGAGGGAATTGATTTGCACCTGTAAACAATGAGAGCACATTAAAATTTGAAAATTGATATGAAATGGTGCATTTGTAGCTTTGGGGTGTTGTTGTTGGATTGGCCTGAAGTGGTGTGGGTCCGTTGGCTAACAGTCCAGCCAATTGAATGTGCAATAGTAGGAATGGAGGTGATAGGCAGATGGGACATGATGCCATCATGAGGTGGCGAGAGTGAGAAATGGTCACAATGGGAGACTGGTTTAGTTAAAGGCATAAACAATTTTCTAGGGGTGCCTGAGAGTGGTAAGCAGTATGAGAGTGGGGGTGCAACATCCTTAGAGTGCGGCACATCAGTGGTTTGAAACCACTAATTTCGAAGCTGCCCCCCCCCCAGATTAACTTTCGGAGGGTGAGGGGGGCGCCGAAAAATCATGTGGGCTATCAGATCATATCGAGCAAGCAGAGATTAGGTGAGAGATGGGGATGGGTAAGGTTGGATGTAACGGGTAAGTGATTGGTGGGGTAGGAAATTACATGGGGGGAGGACTATAGGATATAGGGGTATAGAATAAGGTTAGGAAACATAACAAAAATCGCTTCCCCTTTTAATTTATTTTTCTGACCTCAGGAAAAACATTGAGATGTGACACCACACTTTAAAAGATTTTTTCAGGGCTTTTCCCTTTGAGTTTTTCTCAATTCTACCTACCCTTATTTTTCTAATCTAACATCTTTCTTTTTTCTTTTGCAGGGTGCAATTGGACTTGAAGGCCCTTTCACTTTTTCTTTCATTTCTAACCTACTCTATCACTTATTTCTCTTGTTGTTCCCCATTAAACAGTTGAACCAATTTTATTTCTACCTAGCTATTGATTTGCCAAGATTAAATTGTTTGGTAGATCTTTATTTTCTACCCTATCAACAGAAATTGAAATTTTTTCAATCATGCTTAGACTGTATGATTTGAAAAACATTTGGGGTTTTCTTTTTTCTTCTTGTTTTTTCTCTTTTGTTCTTTTTCTTCTTTTTTATATACCCTCTTTTCATTTCTTTTCTTTTCTCTTTTTTTTTGTGAAATCAATTAAATATTGGAATCTATGAACAATTTGAAATCTACAAACTGTGAAATACTTAATCACCTTGAGATCCTATAAATTATAGGACCATAACAATGGCTCCAGCTCGGGATGGTACTTCTCAGCTTGAAGTGTCAAGAACACATGACCAATAGCCTTGAATCCTTCAAATCTGCATTATCTTCAACCTGATTTCTTTTTGTCAAATGAATAATCCAACTAAAAACCTGAAATACTCGGATATTTACAATGGAGTGAAAAAATTTGTGTACTCAAGAAAAGTAATGCTTCAGCATCGTGCCATGGATAGGACCTATTGAAAATTATGTTTCATCTAACTCTTTTACGAAAAATGCATTATTCCCTCTGAAAGCAAAAATAATATATGGGCCTTTCCAAAGATTTTCAAATTTACCATGTTTCCCTTTTTCTTCTCTTCTTGAGTCCCATTTTAGCACTTTGTCTCCTAGGTTTTAATCATCAACTTTGGTTTTTTTATCAAAAAATTTCTTTATATTTTCCTAGACAACCTGAGTTCTATTGTATACCTCTTCCCTAGATTGTTGCAATTGAATTTTCTGATATATCCTTATTTGTATATCATTTGGTTCACTTTGTATCTCCTGCATGATCTTCATAACTGGTACTCCCATGGAAGAAGGAAAAACTTAATCCATCCCATAAACTAGTTGGAATGGGGACATGCCAATTGATTTCTTTGTAGTCAATATGTCAGCCCATAATGCATAGATCAATTTGTTGTGCCATGACTTTTTATCGTTGTTTAGAATCTTCTTAATGATGTTCACCAAAATCTTGTTGGAGGATTCAGCCAGCCCATTACTTTGAGGGTAATAAGTTGTTGAATGGACCAAAAAAATATGGTACTTATGACAGAAATCTACCATCTTTTTATATTTGAAAGATGCAACATTATCAGTGATTAGTTTCCTACAATAGCCAAATCTAGAAAGGATATTGGTTTCAAGGAATTTTATAATAACAGAATTAGTAGCAGCTCTGGAAGAGATGGCTTCTATCCATTTGGTGAAGTAGTATATGGTTGTTAGTATCCATTTGTGTTGGGAAGAGGATGGAGGATGAATTTCACCAATGAAATCAAATCCCCATTGTTGGAAAGGTCTTTCAACATAGATGGGTTTTAGGGGCAAAGGTATTAATTTTCTCTTCCCTTCAAATATTTGGCATTTATGGCAAGCAGTCACCATCTTATGGATGTCTGGGATAGGCCAATAGTAACCTACTCTAAGGATTTTATTAGCAGTTGTCTTCCAATAAAGATGGCCTCCATAGTCACCTTCATGAAATTCTTGCATAACTTTGTCAACATCATCTTTTAACAAACATCTAAGTAAGACACCTCCAGCATCTTTCCAATACAATGTATTATCAACAATGCAAAATTTGACTACTTTTAATTTAAGAAATCTAGCCTTTGTTTTGGATAATCCAGGAGGAGCATTTAAATTGAACAAAACATATAAAAGGTCTATATACCAGGGGGAATTTAGATATGCCTCATCTATTGGTGGAGTCGTCGGTTCCTCAAGATCTTCTAGAGAAAATACCATGTTGATATCTAATGCATTGAAATATGATTCAACCATCAATTTGGCTAATCCATGTCCTTTGATCAACTTGGTGGGCTTGATTTCTACATCATATTCTAGAATCACAGCTATCCATTTGTCGCTCTTCCCATCAAGTCCATTTTGTGTGAGAATATCTTTGACAATTACATTAGGCACATAAGCAATTATATGAGAATGTAAAATGTAACCCTGAAATCTTTTATTGTTTTGACTAGAGAAAATGCCTATTTTTCCATGATATTTTATTTTAAAGAAGCATCTCTCAGAGCTTTTCTAAAGAATGCTATTGGTTGTTCACGTCCTTCATTGTTTTTTCTGTAATAGCATAGTAGCAATAGTATGTTCAGATGCAAAAGAAAAGATAATAAAATCTTTAGTGAAATCTGGGCGGATTAAAACTTGAGCTTCTTGTTAATGCATGCTTGACTAGATCAAAATATTATTTGGCTTCAACATTCCATTTAATTTTTGTGTCTTTCTTGGGCATGTTTATTATATTTCTAAGTAGTTCAACAAGATTTGGTATAGATCTTCTCAAAAAAAATACTTTTTTAATAAAAGATTGAAGTTCTTTCATATTTCTTGGATGACTGATTTTAAATCCTACTGGGGTCAATTCTAATTCCATCCTTGGAGATGATATGGCCTAAAAATTTTCCTTCTTCAAGACCAAACAATGTTTTCTTGGGATTAAGGGAGATACTAATTTTTTTTCCTTTTTCAAATACTTTTCTTAGATGTGCTAGGTGTTCTTCATCAATCATTTAAAATACAGTGATGTCATCAAGATAAATAACAATGAAATGTCCAATTTCATCTGAGAAAGCAATGTCCATTTCTCTTTCGAAAGTATCCCCAACATTCATTAACCCAAAAGGCATTTTTACATACATGAAAGTTCCCCAAGGAGTAGTAAAAGTAGTTTTATCTTGATCATCAGGATGTACCAAAACTTGATTATACCATGAAAAACCGTCTAAAAAGAAAATCCTACTGGAATCCACTACCCTTTGCAGCATGTGATCCATCTTTGGTAAGGGATAGTTGTCTTTAAGGGAAACCTTGTTTAAATTCCTAAATTCAATGCATAATCTTATTTCACCAGTTTTCTTCCTTGTAGGCACAATATTGGATACCCATTTAGAATATCTAATTGGGACTATGATCTTAGCCTCATACATTTTCTTGATTTCCTTTTCCACCAAAGGCATTAGGATAGGGTTTATCCTATGGAATTTTTGTTTGAATGGTTTTTGGTATTCTCTGATTGGAGTTTTATGTTGTATAATGCCAGTATCATAAACTTTTAAATCCTCGTAGCTCCAAGCAAACACATCTACAAATTATTTGAACATAGCTATATACCTTTGTTTAGCCATGAGAGGCAGTGATTTTGACAATTTTATGATCTTGGGGTTCAGTTCAGTTCCCATGTTGCATTCCTCAATGTTTGTTCCATTTTTGGCTTTCTGGCAACATCATTAAAGTCAAACAACTCTTCCAAAGGGGAAAGCCCTCTAGGTAAAACATTATCTTGGAGTTGTAGTACTTTGAATTCTTCTTTTTTGGATCTTTATGTATTTTAGTTTTATGCATAGTCTTATTTACAGAAATTTTCCCATCAGAAACAACAAGTTGCTTTATATCGACATGTACCCCAATTTGATTGTCTATTTCATCTTCCAAATCTATATTACTATCCTCAAATTCATCCTTTGATTTTAGAAAACTCTCAATCTACTTATCACTTCCAAAAACTTACTAGTATCTCATATTATCAGGCACTACAAGACAGTGTTTTACTTCAACTCTTTATTTCCTGTTTGGATGAGGTAATTTGCAAGTGTTGGCTGAAAAAGCTAATCCATTGACCAGGGCATTCTAGAGCCTAGGGATAACAGCTAGGTCATACTCTTCAAAGATTTTAAGAAACCCAATCACAACATTTCGATATTCTCTCAATCTAGGATTTTTTGCATAGAATTGTCCTTTAATTTGTTTGATGATGAGTTCAGAGTCTCCCTAGACATAAATTATTTTGGCACCTACATTTTTAAGTAATTTCAAGCCTAATAGTAATGCCTCATATTCTACTATTTTGTTTGTGCATAGAAAATTTATTTAATAAGAATGACCTTTAGCCTGATTAGTTGTTGAATTGTATAACCAAACTCCTACTCCTGATCCTGTTTTACCACTTGAGCCATCAAAATTCATATTCCAAAGAGGTTCTATTTCAGGGTTCAATTGTGTAATGGGTATTTGTGTGTCGTGTTCTTTATTAAGTTCATTTTTTGCCTACTTGACCTATGTGTCTATGTCTCCATCATTGTCATTGTACAGTATGAAAGAATTAAGATCAGTATGGATAGAGTAGAGGGGGTAGTTGTCTAGCTTCTCTTGACTACTCATCATATAATTCATTAAGGTTTCTCCATACAACCTTCTTTATTGACCAAATACTGGTATTGTGGCATATATCATATCCATTTGAAGTGTCCCTTGTAACTTAGCTCCCCAAGATCTTGATAATAGCATACCATACTTAGGAGGAATGTCTGCTACCACTATATCCATCATTGATCCGAACTTTAAATATGAATGAAACAAATTATAGAGATAACCATAAACACAAAGATGCAGTGGAAAGAATACTTCATTTCATTAATGTAAAATGCTAAAATATACTTACAAACAAAAATGGAAATGAACTAGCTAAGGCGATGGTAGCTTATCTCTAAAAAGAGATGTGGCGGCTACATGCCTCTGAACTATGTTACAATGAGGCTCAAAGGCCTATTTATTGTTGAGAAACAATGGAAAATCATAAACATCCAAAACCATAACCCTAGAGTATGAAACACCAAATTGTGGCCCCTGTTTTGGGTAAATTGGTACATCAACTTCCCAGGGTCGTAACTTTGGCACCTGATCTCTAATTGACAAGTACAATAGCTCGTTATAAATATCTATCCGGGAACTATAACTTTGGGAAGATAAAAATATGTTTCTCTTCCCAAATTCGTAGTGCTCGGATAGAACTTTCTAACTAGATATTATATGTGTCAAACAAAGATTGTATGCCAAAGTTACGACCCCGGAAAGTTGATGTACCAATTTATCCAAACGAAGCCCACTATTTGGCTTTTCATCTTCTAGGGTTAGGTTTTTGGATGTTTATGGTTTTCCATTGTTTCTCAACAATAAATAGGCCTTCGAACCTCATTGTAACTCAGTTTAGAGGCATGTAGCTACCACATCTCCTCAGAGATAGGCTAGCATCATCCTAGCTGGTTTATTTCCATTTTTTCTTGTAAGCATATTTCAGTATTTTACTTTAATGAAATGAAGTATTATTTTTGTTGCATCTCTGTATTTATGGTTATATCTGTAACCTGTTGTGTTCCTGTTTAAATCCCTATCACAATTGATCCAGAACATAGATCTTAACCAACTAGTGACAATGTTGCCACTCATGAATGTGATTAGAGATGTGAGTGGCTTTAGTTTGTTTGAAGTTGGTCAAAACTTATGTTATAGTTTCACAACAGATGGGTAACTGGAAATGTGTGAGGAAGGTGGTAGCTAAGGAACTGAAATCATGAAACGAAGCTCTAAGTACTCAATGTACCATTTAATTGTGTTACTTGTAAGAGTATGTTGGAAAAGAAGTAATTGTATGGAATCTTCATTAAGGGAGTTCGAAGAACACCACAGATGATACGTCATGACATGGGTTGATGGGTCTTCTCTATGATTCCCATTCAATTTTGGGATATCATAAGGCAATTATGTAGGAATTAAGGTGATCTGGTTCAAGCCTAGAAATCTGAGAGTCGCCACAAAAGGTAACTGCCAATTAAAATCTGGTGGAGGATAGCCTGGATAAGAAGGAATAGCCTGAGAAATATATACTTGTGGTCCCAAATAAGGATGATTCTAATAAAGAGGAACCTAGGCACCAAAACATGGAGAATTATGGTAACCAGCATATGCCTAACCTTGCTGACCAGCTCCAGGATAACCCTATAAAGGTTGAAATGGCTAGGTTTGGATATGTTGACCTTGAAAAGGCACTTGAGGAATACCTTGATAAGGTTTATATTGTTTCCTCATGGGATTTTGTATCATTCTAGCATAAGGAGGATTTCATTGAGGCTGTGCCATGCTATACACAGTCTTTCCTATTGGAATTTGAGGAATACCTTGCCTAAACAGTTGATATTATGAGGTACCTTGCATAGGTTGGGTAAGTGGAACCTAATGGGTACTAGATATCGATAGAATAGGTTGAGATGCAATAGCATCTTGTAAAGGTTGACTTACATGTATTTGAGCTTGCTGAGATATAGATTCAAGGGTAGGAATTTGATATGAAGACGGCACAGGTTAAGGATTCAACAATTGGTCCCAAATCAAACCAGGTTGGACAGGAAAAGTAGGTTTCCAAACAATGGAATCCATCCTAAGATAAGGAGTATTATAATAAGGTTGATTACCAATTTGAGGTATACCAACAACAAGTTTCACCTATGCCATAGGAGGAGGGGATGATGGAGGCAACTTCAACCCAAATGGAGGGCACCCAACATAAGGAGAGTTAGGTTGTTGAAGATAACCTTGCCCACTAACATAAGGGCCAGCTTGTTCAACTATAGGTGTAGGCGGAGGAGAAGGAGAAAGTTGAGTAGCATTCATAAGGGAAGTGTCAGATGGAATTCCAAAAATGGATGACATGGGAGAGGTCTAAGGACTTGAAGTTGCACTAGAGAAGGTACCAGATAAAGACTGATAGCTAGATGGGAAGGACAAGCCACCATACATATGTGGCTCTGGTGATGTCACAAACATGGATGAGGAAGCAACATTGTATGTCTCAACCATAGTAGTGGACATGTGGAAGTGATACGGGTTCTAGTGATGGTTAACAATCCCAATGAAGATTGTCACGAGAAATCCGTGAGTGAGTCAAAAGAATCAAGTAAAGGAGTTTGTGTTGGAGTTTGGAGAGGAGGAAGAGGATCGGTCTGATAAAAATGGAGTCCACTCCAATGAAAAGGAGTAAAAGGAAGAGCCTCTTCTTGTGGGATCTCTTCAATACTCAAAAGATCTTATGGAAGAGGTTCACCGTCAGGTCCAAGATATATGGTTGGAGGTTTTTTCTGAGATAAAGGAAGTGAAGGGGAAGGTCCTGAAGTAACAGGTAAACATGGCTAAGGTTCCTCAAGTTAAACAACCTCAGGAAATAAAGTTTTTGACTCGGGAAAGTTAGGTTCAATAACCTCAGGTAATAAGGTTACAAGTACTGCTATTTGGATTGTATCAGATTCACTGGCAATAGTAGAGGTGATCTTGGGATTAGTACTCAAAGGGAAAGATGATTGTGATTTATCAAATTCAAGAGGAGGACCAGAAGTAGTTCCTAAATTTCTCAATTCGGTAGTTTGCATCTTCTTATGCTTCTGACGATAGCTAGGAGTAGCCTCTATTGGAAGAGGAGGCTTATTTTTCATTCTACGTGAATGACAAAGTGGGGGATTTTGTCATGATTTTTTTATATGGAATCTACGACTATGGATAGAAGTATCTTCCCTAGGCCCAGTGATCTAACCTAAAGCAATAGAAAGACAAAGGGACTAATGGTTTCCTTAAAGTAAATAGATAATGGGATGAAGCCTACCTAGAATCTGTCATATGCCTTGCTCCTTCCTTGGCTTCTACACTATAATCCTAGCTTTGATCCCTCTACTTAGAACCTGCACAGTCAGACAACATAAGCCAACAATCTATGGGACCTATGTTGCATCATCTAATCACTTTATTCAATAAATCAACATGGTATCAAAATACATGAAACCATAACATCATATATAGGAAAATAAAGAACTCTTTGAATTAATATAAATGGAGAGAGTTATAACAAAAAATAAGTGTTGATATTAGCTTTTCCTTTCCTTGTCACAAAGTGCACCTATAATCACCCTAATCCATGCAATTATATCTCTCACATAAACAGTGTAAGGGTAGAATCACTGTCCAAAATCCAACCACTTACCTTTGGATGGCATTAAATATATAGGTGAAGGAGGTAGTTCATGAATTCTTATCCTTTTACCAATTTGGTCTTGAGATCCACTCTTGATGGGAGAATGAGCTCAAGGGATAAGAGATGATAACTCCAAGGTAGGTTAGGATAATATTCGATTCTTTTATCTGAGGTAAATAGTTACAACATATCCAGGAATATTTTTGAAGAGGAAGCTTCAGGATTCTTTTTTGTTTTCCCTAATTTCTAGAATTAGAACACCCCCAACACTGGGCAACCTGCTGGTGATCAACACATGTGCAGAGTAGAGAAACTTGGTAGACAATGCTGGCCAAAGAGGGGCCAGGGTGCATTAGTCCTTAAAATGACTTTAAAAATGTAATTTCAGGCAGAAACTCAGGGATTAGAAAGAATCATGCTTAAGGATTTTTGTAGGGAGGATGGCAATGATCTTGTTTGCAATCCTAAAGACCAGATGTGACAAAATGGCCTATAACACCTAGGAAAATGTTCCATGTATATTTTTTCTTGTATATCCTCATGTAAGAAGGTATAATTAACATCCATCTAATGGAACTCCCATTAATGGGAGGCATCAAGTAGCTAGAACAAGGTGGGTGGAGTTCATTTTCATGATAGTGTAAAAGGTTTCATTGTACTGAAAGGATGTGAATGATATTGTTTGCAAGCCCAGTGACCAAATGTGACAAAATGGCCTATAACACCTAGGACAATGTTCCGTGTAGATTTTTTCTTGTATATCCTCATGTAAGAAGGTATAATTAACTTCCATCTAATGGACCTCCCATTCATGTGAGGCAAGAAGTAGCTAGAACAAGGTGGGTGGAGCTCATTTTCATGTTAGTGGAAAAGGTTTCATTGTACTCAATTCTTTCTATTTTAGGGAATACTTTAGCAACTAACTAGGAATTATGTATTTCAAAAATCCATCTTAGTTTTGTACACTCATTTACATATAATAAGTTTTCCTCTTTTTGGAAGAAGTATAAGTTCCCAACTATCGTTCACCATTAAGAAACAATATTATTTATTAATTTTTGTATCCTAATCTAGATGCCTTATGTTTTCTGTAAATTTTTTCAATCGTGAGTCTTTAAAACTTGATATAGAAGAGATGAGGTTGATTATAACTTTGAGCATGTACGATGTTAATATGTAGGATCATTGAAATTATCACAAGGCACTTCTTGCGTTGAACATAACAATCTAGGACTAGTAGTGTTAGTGAAAGTTCATGTTCAATGGACTCATCTAGAGGAGGGTGATCATGTGGAGGTGGATTTCATCCTCATTATCATTTGAAGAAGAAGAAACTAGAATAAGACCAGAAGATGGCATAAGCCTCAAATATTTCTTATAGGTCATAGATGGCACAAACATAGAATTAGGTTCACAAGACAAGATATTTTCATAAAATTTAACCCATCTTCCAATGATTATTTCATTGGCTTAATTTGAAGTCTATAACCTTTGACATCTTCAAAATATCCAAAAAAATGCATTTATCACTTTAGGCTATAATGCTTTCCTTTTCTCATTGGGAATGTGAGCCCATACCTCACTTTCAACTATATAGAAGTTGATTTAAAAATATTATGTGTTTGTTCTAGTGTTATATTTTTAAAGCCTTTGTGGGAGTTTGATTTATTATGCAATTTTCACAATTGATTGCTTTTTCCCAATAATGAAGAATTAATCCCTTATATTGGTCATACAACTAACCACCTCCTTTTCACTCAACAACGCCATTTTTTTTTGGTCCATATGGAAATGTTTGTTCCACGTGAATGCCTTTTCTAATGGAGTAAGTTGTGAATTTATTCTTAATACACTAACCTACATTATTTTTTCTTAACTTTTTTAGTTGATGTCAAGATTGTTTTTCTACAAGGGCCTTGTAGGCCAAGAAAAATTCAAGAGATTCACTCTTAAGTTTTAAGAAGTAAACCAAAGTGCATCTAGAGAAGTCATCAACGAAAAATAATAAGTACTTGTACCTAGGGAAAGAAGAGAAAAAACTGGACCTTATAAATATCTATGAATGAGTTGCAAATGGGTTGAGCCTTGCCAAGAGGCACATTTGTCAAAATTGTCCTGATGATATTTTCCAAGAACATAGCCAATACAAACATTGTCTTTGTAAGAAATGAGAGGAAAACCTCTCCAATATTTTGATTACATTGTTGTTGCAATGAGATATAGCTTAAATGACTAAACCACTCATGTCAATTGTTTATTGATTCATTGCTATGAGTAATAAAAACTAATATAAAAGATGTTGACCCAAAATTATCAAACTTGTGTGGCGTGTAATATCATCAATAATTATAGTGGCAAGTACATTCTTACAATATTCTAAATCCTTGATTACAACATGGTGATGTGAAAACTCTACTATTTTACCTTCACCTGAATGAGTGAAGTAATATGCTAATAGAATATTGTATGAGAGACTTGAAACAAATACATCATTGAAATGATTATTATCTACTTGAGTTATTCCAAACCCTAAAATACTAAGAGATTTATCATCATTAAAAAATATTTTTTTGGTGTTACAATCATTAAGAGGAAAGGAAAAAATGGTTTTATCCTTAGCCATATGATAATATCTCCAAAATCAATAAGTCGCTCATAATAAGGAGAAGCAGATGTTGCATTGAGGCCCAAACAATAAGCCAAAAGTGGATGTTCATGAGAAGAAGTAGTATAATAATAAGAATCAAGATTCATGTTGTGCTTATTCGTTGTTGCTTCTAACACCTCCACATTTTTAAACATTTAGACTCCAAATGACCATCTTGCCATAAAAAATGCAATGCTTGACATTCTTCTTACTCTTTGATTTTTTTTATTTTTCCATTGTCAGAGGTAGAAGCCAGTTGACAGGATTTGGGACCCTTATTTTTCTTGTTATTGTGAATATATTTTTTCTTTAGATGCTTGGTTTTATCTTTATATTGGGTTAGTAAGGTTTTACTAGATGTGACTACATTGATAATCACTCCAAGGTGCAAGAGATTATCTTGTTCTCTAATTAGAGAATCACAAAAGACTAAAATGTGGGATCTTGATATGTATCCCTTAGATCTTATCTAGTGGTATAAAAGGTAAATACAAACACTAGATCAGAGTACCAATATTAGCAATAATAACATATATGCATTAACCATACTTCTTATTGATTTTATAATCATTAATTAAAATTCTAAGTGTTTTGAACTTAAATAAATAAGCTTCAATGCAAGGAAAATCATAAGGAATTAAGAATTATCTTCTTTTAAATTTGATTGGAACAAATTATATTTTATTGGCCAAATATTTTATTTAGTTTTCCCATGTGTCATTTAGGTCGTCTATTCCTTGAAGATGAAATCATAAATTAAGATAAATGGACATTCTAATTCATCCACATGCTTCATCATTCACTACAACAAATCCTTGTGATTAGCGTCCCTTTTTACTTCTTTTTTTTGCATCTAGAGCCCATTTTTGGTGATATTTGCATCCATTTATCAAATATGGTGCAAAACTTGACACAAAATTTGCATCGAGTTTTGCACCAAATCGTACACCAAGTTTAGCACTAGGTATTGCAATAAGTTTTGCACCGGGTTTTGCACCAAATTTTATGCCAAGTTTTGTGTCATCCTTTGCACCAGGTTTTGTTCTAGGTTTTGCATCAAGTTTGGCACCTAATTTTGTTTGACATACTTTTGCATCCTCATTTGCATCCACTTTTTGCACCTACACTTGCATCAACTTTTGCTTTGTTTGCATCCTTTTTTAAATCATTTCTTGCATCCATTTTTGCATCCCTTTTGCACCAAGTTTTACAACGAATTTTGTGTCTAGTTTTGCATCTAATTTTGCATCTAATTTTGTTGCATCCACTTTTCCATCTTGTTTTTCATCCATATTTACATCCTCTTTTGCATCTATTATTGTGCCCATTATTGCATCTAATATTTTTGTGCCACAATTGGCGCCTAGTTTGGCACCTCCTTTTGCACCCACTTTTGATTATAATTTTGCATCCATGTTTGCATCCTCATTTGCGTCTAGGTTTTCATCAACTTCTACATCTATTTTTGCATCCCTTTTTATATCCACTTTTGGATCACGATTTGCATCAGGTTTTGTGTCTTGTTTTGCATCTACTTTTGCATCAACTTCTATTGCATTCACTTTTGCATACAATTTTGCATCCACTGTTGCACCCATTTTAAAGTCCACTTTTTGCATCCCTTTTTACATCTTTGTTTGCATCGTATTTTGATTCTTTTTTTGCATCTATAATTAAATCCACTTTTACATCCACTTTTTTTGTGCCACAATTTGCACCATGTTTTGCACTTAGTATTGTACCCATGTTTGCTTCCAATTTTGCATCCATGTTCACATCCTCTTTTGCATCAAATAATGCATCTCTTTTTGCATTCACTTTTGTGTCAAGTTTAGGCATTGGGTTTTGCATCTCGTTTTGTATCTACTTTTGCATCTACTTCCATTGTATCCATTTTTTGCATCCAATTTTGTTTCGCATGTTGCATCAATGTTTGCTTCCACTTTTACATCCCTTTTTGCATCTTATTTTGCATATTTCTTTGTCCATTGTTACATCCACTTTTGTTACACCATATTTGTTATGAAACAAGCTCACAAAAAGATAGAAAAGATAGTTGAACGCCTTAGAATTCAGCCTCTTCGAGGGGGAAACCTCCTTTACATTACACAAATGAAAAATTCTTGGATGATTCAAATGACAAAACCTCCTTTCTATATATAGGAGTCTAAGGAGTCACAATATAACCTAGCTGACCTAACAATAATAATATAAAGCCACAAAATAAACAATAGAGGGATTCTATGGGGTACAGTAATAACAATATGGGGACAATAGGGGCACAACAATATTAATAAGGGATACAACTACAATAGTAATGGGGTAATCACTAGGATTATAGGGACCTAACATGCCCCTCTCCTTCAAAAAAGTGTGTCCTCAATGCTTGAGTAGTTCTGGATGCTTCTGTATAAAATTCTCATCCTCCCATGTGGAATCTTCAGCGGATAAGTTCTTCCACTTGATGAGATACTCCGAAATTGATCGATTTCGTAACTGTCAAGTTCTTGTTTCTGTGACTGCTTCCAGTTCCAATATATTTTTTCCTTCCTCATCAAGTTCTAGCAATATTGTTTGAACTAGGAGCTTGTCGTCTATAACCTTCCTTAAACACGAAACATGGAAAACTGGGTGCACTCGAGAAGCTACAGGAAGCTCCAATTTGTATGCCATAGCACCAATCTTTTGCAACACCTTGTACGGACCATAATAATTTGGTGATAATTTATTATCCTTCTTAGCTTGCTTGAGGGACATTTGTTTATATTGTTGTAGCCGTAGCAATACCCAATCACCTACATCAAAACTTCTTTCGCTGCAATGTTGATTTTCCTGTTGTTTCATTCTATTCTATGCCAACACAAGGTTATCCTTTAAGAGTTGGAGAACTTGTTGTTGATGTTCGATGTGATCTTCCACTACTTGAACCTTAGAATTTTCTCTTAAATATGATGTGATGGATGGTGGCTGATATCCATAAGTGCCATAAATGGGTTCATTTTTGTTACAGTATGGAAGGAAGTGTTATACTACCATTTAGCCAGAGGCAGCCATTTGACCCATTGTGTCTGTTTATTAGACACAAAGCATGAAGATATCCTTCCAAACATTTGTTTACTATCTCAGTTTGCCCATCAGATTGAGGATGATAAGATAAGCTATGAGCTAATTGAGTACCAAGACAAGAAAATAATTATGTCCAAAAATTTCTAGTGAAAATGGGATCTCTGTCACTTACAATAATATTTGGATTTCCATGTAGCTTTTGAATTATTTCCATAAATGTAGTAGAAACTGTGATGGCTTTGAATGGATGTGATAATGCACAAAAGTGTGCATACTTGATAAGTCTATCAACTACCACCATGATGACACTCTTTCCATCAGATTTTGGTAAACCTGTGATAAAATCCATTGAAACCTCCTCCCAACGTTGGCTTGAAATGGATAAAGGATGTAATAGATTCGAGGTCTTAATTGTTTCAACTTTATTTTGTTAGCAAACCAAACATTCCGCCACAAACTTTTGAATATTTGATTTAAGGCCATCCTAAAAAAAATTCCTTCTTAACCCTGTGGTAAGCTTTTAAAAATCCTATTTATTATTGTCGGAACAATCCTCGAAGCCAAAGATGAACCCTAACTGCGTTTCCGCCGTCGCCTCCTTGCCTTCGGCCGCCGCTTCAGTAATGGAAGGCTGGTCTATTTCTTAATCTCTGATACGCAGGTCCTCCAGTATTCTTTGAAAGCTCCTTGCCCTCTCATTTTTCTCACCTTCGGCACTGGGGCAGCAAGATCTTGGACCTCTGCAGTTGCATCTCGTAACAGTCGCCCCCATCGGATTGCAGATGCATTGGCTAAGGACGAAAATGCAGAATTTGCTCTCGTTTCTCCTCAGACGGCAGATCCTGAGAAGAAATACGTTGTGCTGGAAGGCTGCTCATTTCTATCAGTACCTTCTCTGTCCCCCCAAAATAGCCGATACTCTGTTCATGACCTTCATATTTTTTTAAGTTTCCTGGGTCTACCTGGAGGAAACATCTGGAAGCTCTTTTGGATGGAACGCAATGACAGATTCAAGGACCTTTGGACTTTCTCCTCTTCTCCTCTCAAACCTCTACGAAAAGTTCAGGAGGAGAAGGCCCTTCAAAGCTCCAGCCTCATCTCATCTCGGATCTACAAAGGAGAGCAGAACCCTGATCATTCTACCACATTCCAGATCCAGATCAGGCTCATCTCTAGCAAAACTCTGCTACAATGGGTGGGCTCGTCGGATCTTGTGCAGGACCTCAAGCATGCTCTGCATCCCAAGTTGGGGATACCCTTTGCAACTCAACGACTTCTCCATGAAGGTAAGCAACTCGAGGATCATCTCCCCCTCTCTTTTTACAGCATTAAGAGAAATATATCCATTACTTTTACCCTTCGTTTGAGAGGGGGAGCTGTAGGACAGTCATCCTTAGCTAAAGCGTCTTCTTACAAAGAAGTTGTCCATGCTTAAATGCCTAAGAAAACAGTTCCACCGGCTCAGGGTCCCAAGCCTTTTCTGGTGGACAAACTGGAGGAAACCCCCTCCATTGAAATCATGCATCCATCGTTGGATGAGCAAACCCAAAAGTTTGTAGATCGCGCCATCATTTGCAGGTTCGATGGGCTATGGCCACGCACAGCAGACCTCTACTAATGGCTTCACTCTAACTGGACCAACAACTGCAAGGTGTTGTTTTTCTCAAATGGCTTATTCATTGTAGTGTTCGCTTTTGAAGAGGATTACCAAAAAGCTTTAACTGTAGGCCCATGGTTCTGGGGCTCAGCAGGTTTATTCCTCACCGCTTGGTTCCCAGATTTCGATCCTGCTACAGCAATCATCACCAAGCTCCCTATCTGGGTCAGACTTCCAAATCTCCCGGCACACCTTTGGCATTTTGATGTATTCCAAGGGATTGGCAGCTCTCTAGGCCACTTGCTAGACACAGATGTCTCTAGAGGGGAATTCGGCCTATACATGTTTGCCAGAATCTGTGTAGAAATAGATATGAGTAAAGGTCTCCCTGAACAGATAAATCTCAAAATTGGAGACTTCCACTGGACTCAGACCTTGGATTACGAGAACACATCCTTTCGCTGTCGAAACTGCCATCACACAGGGCACCTTCAGAGTTCCTGTCCCACGATGGTTACCCAAAAGAAGAAATTCAACCCCAAGCAGAAATCCAAGAGCTGGAAGCCTCACGTTCCTCCCCCCATGGATGACTTTGATTTTAGTTCGGATGAAGAGGAAGAGGATGCGGAAGGAATGGAAGCAAATCTGTCACAGGATCCGCCCTCAACGGATCCTAAGGTTTTGTTTGTCCCACCAACCTCACAGAAAAGAAATCATGAACCCTCCACCTCGGACTCAGACAAGGAATCCTCCCCATCAGCACCACTCAGCTTGCAAATCATGTCGGTTTAGCAGATTCCTCCTGATTGGGTCAAAGTTGGTAAAAAGGAAAGGAAAAAATGCCGAATAGTTGATTCTACACATGTTGGGTAGAATCCGTTGTTCTATTCTTGCTCCTTTGTTCTTATTGTTTCTTCTTGCTCAGTTCAGCTCTCTTCTCTTCTTCTTAGGGGCCGAGGTGGATAGCCTATCATTTCCGGCAACCTATGTTCTTGGTTGTAACTGCTTATTGTACCATACGTCCTCTTAATAGAATTAGTTTTACTGAGAAAAAAAAAAGTTTTTAAAAATCCTGAGTGCCCTCCTAAGGGAGAAGTGTACAATTCCATAATAATCTTTTGTTTGAGTTGGGAATCCTTACAGAGGTATAAGCGATCTTTGTACCATAACGAATCATTTTTCCAGCTAAATGTATCAGATGTACTGGAATCTTGTTGTAACTTTTGAATAAGTGCCCACACTCTTCATCATTCTTCCATTCCTCCCTTGCTACGTTTATCCAATCTGGTTGGATAATAGAAATGGTGCACAACAATGCTTCCACATCCTCATCCTTTCTTGAGAGTGCATCTGCCACCACATTTTGCTTCCCTTTTTTGTAGATGATTTCAAAGTCATAACCCAACATCTTTGTGACCCACTTTTGCTGCTCTTCAGAGGATAATCTTTGTTCTAAAAAGTATTTAAGGCTATCATGATCCGTTTTTACCTTGAAGTGTCTTCCCATTAGGTAGGGTCACCATTTCTTAAGTGCATGTAGTATTGCCAACATTTCCTTCTCATAAATAGCTTTGTGTGAAAACTTTCCCCTGATTGGATGACTTTCAAAAGCAATGGGTCTTTCATCTTACATTAAAACAACATCAATTCCATTTCTTGAAGCATCACATTCCACAATAAAGGTTTTTGTGATGTCTGGTGTAGCTAAGACTGGTGCTTGGCACATTGCCTCTTTAAGATGTTTGAAGGCCTTTATTGCTTCTAGAGTCCATGAAAATGCATCTTTCTTCAATAATGTTGTTAGAGGTGCTGATATTCTCCCATAATTCTTAACAAACTTGCGATAATACCCTATCAACCCAAGAAATCTTCGCAGATGCTTTATGGATGTGGGGATTTTCCATTCCTTAATGGCTTTAATTTTTCTACGGTCTACCTTAACTCCTTCATGAGATACAATATGACCCAGATATTCCACCTCTTGTACTCCAAAGAAACATTTGGATCTTTTTGCATATAATTGTTTCTCCTCCAATAGTTGAAGCACCCTGTCAACATGTTCAACATGATCCTTCCAAGACTTGTTGTAGATTAGTATATCATCAAAAAATACTAACACAAATTTTCTAAGGAATGGTTTGAAAATTGAATTCATCAAACCTTGAAAGTTGAAGGTGAATTGGTAAGGCCAAAAGGCATGACCAAAAATTCATAATGACCCTCATGAGTTCTAAATGTTGTTTTTGGAATGTCTTCAATCTTCATTCTGATTTGATGATATCCTGAACAAAGATCCAACTTGGTGAAGTA
>APFE031617890.1:0-67792 GCA_000404065.3 Pinus taeda | reverse complement strand
GAAGCTAAAAACATATGTAAATTTGCCTTGTAAAAGTATAGTAATTTCTAGTCAATCTGGGCCATTCATTAGGCAGATGATCTGACGGTAGAACTTATGTTTAGTTTAGGGTCTTTTTCCCTAGAAGGCAACCCATCTCTTTGTATGAGGGCATTGTATTTGAGGTTGTGATAGATGTGTATTCTATATGTGTGAGCAAGAAACAGAGAGGTGAGACTGTGAGAGAAAGCAGAGGATATTACAGCGGATTTGCTGTAGATTGTGTCTCTTCATTTTGTTGGATAATAGAAAGGAAGGGTTGGCTGTTCGGGGTGGACGTAGCCCAAACTGGGTGAACCACGTATATCTGTGTCTCTCTTGTTTTATGTGTTTTCTGTGTTTATATTTCTTCAATATTTTATGTGTTTCATTGCTCTGTAATATATAATTTTCTAACAACAACTGTGCCGCAAGACCTTAGATCTAATTCTGGAGATGAAGCATTGACCACAGCAGTAGGAACAAAAGGTACTCTTACACCTCATGTTAATTCTGAATCACACGAAGGTACTAGTTCAATAGATGAGTCTCTTCCTAAAGAATGAAAGAGATTTGAACTATTTCATATTAGAGTTATAATAAATCATACAAAATTGGAAACTTTATTTGATACTAGATCCCAAGCAAGCTTAATTTCAAAGTCCTTGGTAAAGAAGCTAGGCTTGGAAACCAAACCACATCCAAAACCTTACCCACTTGGATGGATACATGATAAAGAAAAACTAAATGTAACTAAGTAGTGCAAGGTTAAATTTTTGATCGCTTCTAAGTTAGTGGATGAGGTAAAACTTGATGTGATACCATTGGATATATGTGGCATGGTGTTAGGGAGTCCATATCTATATGATAGAAAGGAAATATTCTTCCATCATGAAAACAACTACCAAATCATAAAAGATGGGGTAGAATATATTGTAAGGGCTCATCAAACTAAAATAAATGCCAGCCTTGTAAGTGTAGGACAAATGAAGAGGTTAGTGAATTCCAGTAAGGGTTGCATGCTTATGATTGTAAGGGGAAAAGATCCAGAATTATCCGATGCTTTCTAGAGTTGTGATCATGTGCATAAAAAGGAATTATGTGAATTAATTTCTAACTATGATGAGATGTTCCAGGAACCAAAGGGATTACCTCCGAAGAGAGAAATCCAACATGAGATCCATTTGCAGCATAATGCTCCTTTACCGAATATTGGCATGTACAAGATGTCGACCATTGAGATGGAGGAGATCAAAAAGCAGGTGCAAGAACTATTGAACCAAGGGGTCATTAGACTGAGTGCTTCTCCATGCAGCTCACTGATTGTCTTAGGGCCGAAGAAATATGGCACATGGAGGATGTGTGTGGATTATCGAGCACTAAACAAAATCACAGTGAAAAATCATTACCCTCTTCCCTACATTGATGACTTATTAGATCAGTTAAAGAATGCTATCTATTTCACCAAATTGGATTTGCGTAGTGGTTATCACCAAGTGCGAATTTCAGATCAGGATGTGTGGAAAACTGCCTTCAAGACCAAACAGGGGTTGTTCGAATGGATGGTGATGCCATTCGGACTTTGCAATGCTCTAGTCACTTTCATGAGGGTCATGAATGATCTCTTTAAGCCTTTCATTGATGAATTTGTTTTTGTCTATCTAGATGATATTCTTATCTTTAGTAAAAGTTGGAATGAACATGTATGTCATGTGAAGAAAGTGTTTGATGTATTGGAAAATGAAAAACTCTATTTAAAGTTGTCAAAGTGTGAGTTTGGGAAAACCTCTTTGGTTTACCTAGGTCATATTGTTGGTCATGGTCAGCTAAAATTTGATCCTTCTAAATTTGAAGCAATTGTAAATTGGCCTAAACCTACTAGTGTAACCGAGGTTTGCAACTTTTTGGGTGTAGTACAATATTGGAGGAGATTTATTGCCAATTTCTCTATTATTGCAACACCTTTACATGCATTGACAAGTGTAAAGCAAGTATTTCAATGGGGAGTAAAGAAGGAGAAGTCCTTCGAAACATTGAAAGAAAAGATTAGCACCGCACCGGTCTTAGCCTTACAAGTTCTCCAACAGCCATTTGAGATCAAAACAGATGATAGCGAATATGCCATGGGAGCTATACTGATGCAACAAAAGAAGCCAATATGTTACCATTCTGAGAAGTTCTCTCAGGCCGTGATAAACTATCCCACTTATGACAAGGAATTATATGCCTTGGTCTAGAATGTGAAAAAGTGGAAACACTACTTAATCAGCAAGGAGACCAACATCCATACGGATCATCAGCCCGTGTAGTATCTTCAGTCACAGACCAAGTTGCAGCAATCTTGTCATTTTAGGTGGATGGGTTTTCTTCAACGGTTTCATCTGGTAATAAAGTATAAGAAGGGCACTAGCAACAAAGTGGGTGATATGCTATCTTGCCCTCCTATTTCTGGTTCTGTTATTTTGCATAATGGTTCGTTATCTTTTGAAAGTTATGTTGAACAATATGCTAACAATGATGACTGTAAGGAGATTTATGCAAAACTAACCCATGGTTCACAAGTGGAAAACTATCACTTGCAGGGGAAACTGTTGTATCACCTTGGAAAATTGTGCATACACATAGGAGAAAGGGTACATGTAATCCGGGAGGCCCACACCTCCCTTGTGTCTGGTCATTTGGGTATTGAAAAAACTTTGTGTCATGTACAAAGATTTTTCTTTTGGTCTCATATGAAGAACATTGTGACTCGCTATGTAAAGGGGTGTGTGATGTGTTCTCTTTCAAAGCTCTCTAATAGAAAACTCGGGCTCTACACACCACTCCCTATTTTGAGTCATCCATGGGAAAGTGTGTCGATGGATTTTGTAGGAGGTTTGCCTTTGTGTAGAAAAAGTCATGACTATTTGTATGTCGTCGTTGATCGTTTTAGTAAGATGTGTATTTTAATGCCTTGTAAAAAGCAGATCACTGTAGAGCAGACTACTTATCTTTTCTTTCAGCATGTTTGGGTCCATTTTGGGCTACCCACATTGATTGTGTTAGATTGGGACTCTCACTTTCTCAGAGAGTTTTGGACCAGCTTGTGGAAGATGATGGACACCAAGTTGAAAAGAAGCACGACATTTCATCCACAGACTGATGGGAAGATAGAGGTTGTCAACTGCAGCGTGGTACTCTTGTTGCGAGGCTATTGTGGGAAACATCCTAAGTTGTAGGATGAGCATCCTCCATATGTGTAGCATTCCTACAATCAAGTAGTGCACTCATATATGCAACGTTCACCATTTGAGACATGTTTTGGCTACCTGCCAAAAGACCCTTTTGATATGGTCTTTGGAAGGGAAGATGACTCCAGTGGACGTCATGACAAGGACAAAGCACAACAACTCATTCAGCAGATCCAATTGATTCACCAAGCAGTATAGGAGTAGTTGGAGAAAATTCAAGCCCGGTACAAGGCTCAACATGACAAACACCGAGTCAACCATCAATTTTAAGTGGTTGACAAAGTGTGGTTCCACATCAGCAAGGATAGGATGAAGGGAGAAGGGAAGAATTTGTGACCAATCCGGTATGGTCCATTCACCATTTTGGAGAAGATTGGAAACAGTGCCTTCCATCTTGATTTGCCAATATATATGAAAATGTACTCTGTAGTGAATGTGGAGAACTTAAAGCTGTATGAGCCACCATTGATTATGGACACCGAAGAGGTGGGCACAGTTCCTATAGTTGATGACTTTGCACCAGAGTACCTCCATGAGTTACCTGAAGACATCATCCTTGGTAGAAAAACCAGGACATCACGACGGGGAGATGTGGAATACCTTCGAGTTGGTTTCAAGGGGATGCACCCTAGAAAGGAAAAATGGCTAGAAAAAGAAACAATGAGGGAAAAATTGCCTCACTTGCCAATTGACTGATAAAGATTTTGGCGGTCCAAAATCTCCTCAATGGGGAGGATTGATCCAGGTGGATCTTTAGACACAGTGGCATGGAAAAAGCTCAAAATACAAAGTGGTGGGAAGGTGATCGACTTGACATCAGTTCAAAGTGCTCGTCGCCCTAATTCCAATGGTGTAAATGACACTGCAATCTGAGTCCAGATGAAGGAGATAGAGGCAGTCAAAGTTGGATTGAATTTTGATGACTAGGCAGGTTTAACGAGGACACAATTTGCACTTTTCTGGAAAATGGAATCTGGCCAACTTCGGCCAGATTCTGGGTGAAATCGTGGCCTATTTAAAAGAACCCTTTCAGTCCAAAACCAGAAATTCCAAAAAAATCATTTTATGGTTATAAACAAAAAAATTAAAAAAAGGGGGGGGGGGGGGGGGAGGAGGGTCGTGGGCCAACCAACCCCTCCACCCCATAAACGACCACATTATAAATATAGGAGGGGTGGGCCATGACCACCAGCCCCTCCTCCGCTCCCACAAAGCCACCATAACCGTCCCATGGAATAGGGCTCAAACAGCGAATGACATACATGGGTGGGCCGGCCCTTGGGGCGCGGACCCAACCCAAGTCACACCACGTTAACCATTAACGACTACTATAGGTGGGTATGATGGGCAGGCTGCCTAAGGTGGGCCCAACCCAAAAAAAAAAAAAAAAGAAATCAAAACAAAAAATTTGTTTGTAAAATGTTATAACAAGGATTTTTTTATGTAAAAAGGAGGATGCGTGGTTTAACCGCTGGACCTCCTCCCTATTAACCGAATCTTCAACCAACGCACCACAATAGAAACTTGGGAAAATACGCCACCAATTTTTTTATTTAAAATTTGGTTTTCAATGCACTCAAGCAGAGGAGGTAGTGCACAAGGTTCGAGGCATAATTTTGCAGGAGGGGCGAAATTTCACTTTGTCAGAATTTGACAAATTTTATATGGTTTCAACACTTCTCATCACCACGAACGCAATGTTGCTATCCATTTCTCCATCAGAGTTCTGCACTTTTCGGCCATTTTTCTGTATGGAGGTATAAGAATCCTTTTTGTAACTGATGCTTGTACTCTTCTTTTTCATGCCACTTAATGAATGAAGGCCTCCCCATTGATCGAGCAGGGCCTAGAGACGTAGTGCAATTCAGATGAACTTCTTTATCAAGTCTTGTTGTCTTCTTTCATGCTTTATGTGTTTCTCCTCTTCTCTCATGTGCACATTAAGTTTTCTATGTTAAGCTACAATTTATGCATGTAATTCTTTAACACATCTATAAGAAAAAGATTTTAGATCAGCTAGCCTAGAAGGCGTTTGTCCCATTAGTTTCTTGTACGTTGTCCTATAAGCCCACAAAATTGCTGGTACGTGTAGGTCCCAATCACTTCGTTGCGCATTATGTACCCCATTCAGTGCTTCACACACTTCGTTAAAGGCTTCTGCATGGGTGAGCTTCTGCACACTCATTCTTTCCACATTCTGTTGTCCCAATTGGAGGGACCATTCACGCAATTGCCTCACCAACACATGCTTATTTACCATGTTCCTCAACGTGAAGTCCATGTGCATCCACGTAGGTTGTTTAACATATGCCTGTACCCACCTAGACAAATGCGTGCTCGGACCATCCCTTACATTATATTTATCTGTTAGCCCCATCTAAGGCTTCCTTAAACCCATGCGCATCATTCTCCTGCATTTGCGCTAGTCCTCAAAGTTTCCATGGTCCATGCCCCATCACCTTGCGGGAGTAGCACATAGTACCCATTTCAAAGCCTCAAGACATTACTGTTCCGACATCTCCCTTTCAAATCTGTTCAAGAAAGAATCTACCTCACTTAACCCATCATAAGTAGGTAGATCCCTCACTTTTGTCTATACGCAGTGCAATGATCTTATCATCATATTACAGTTCAGTGTGGTCACCTCGTGCAACCGGTTCTGCCATCACTCTATCTCCTCATTAGAAGCCGATGTACAGGAGCTTTCATGCTCCCATGAGATCCGCCCATCCACGGTGGGATTTACCCAGTCTTGCTCTCATGTTGTTATCTTGTCGAAGCAGTCCAAATCATCATAGCTTTCATAATCATGGATTGTCTCTGTGTAGTGCGATCCTTCTGTAGGGTCCAAAGGTATGACTATGCGCAGAGACTTTTTCTCAAAAATCATCTTGCTCTTCTTCATATTTATCACCCCATTCATGTCAGTGGCCTTGTTAGCCCTGAGGTGTAGTGCTACTATTTTGAATACTAAAGGAGGGAAATGGTCTATTTTCAGAGTGCATGAAAACATGCACTAATGTGCAAAAGCCCTCAAAAACCTTACCTTTCCATCCATATGTGCCCCTTTGCACATTTGTCGAGGTCATCCCATACCTTCGTGTCCCCCGCTGTCAATCTTCCCACTGATGTGATAGTCTGCACTTCATCCGACTGACTTTATATGCTCGACCAATCACCACCATTAGATAATTTCCACTAGATCTAACGGCTATCACGCATATCGCTCAGGCAACAAGAAAGAGGGATACCCGCCTGATAAGGCGGTTTCCTCTTTCTCCTCCGCTACTATGTGGCACCCAATGAATGGAATTAGACGGGCTCCGACCTTTACCGCTTGCTACCTGATATAAACCATTTCTACTCGAATAAACCACTCTTGGGCATTACCCTTCGAGCACCTCCTCCACCCGATAGCCGTTCGATCTACCCATCCAAGATTTGATAGCTTGGACTTATTTTGCTCTTGCCACGACTTTAAGGCTCCAGTGATTGATCTCCTCTGCCCATTCATCTCGATCCAACGACCCTCGTGCCCCCGTACCCCACTTCCCACCAATCATGCGGGGAGGAAATTTGTTGGCTTTGTTAATGTTTTTGACAGTCGGACAATTGAACTGAAATAACAAAATGCATGTACAAAAGGGGAAAAACAATAGCACAATGTAGTCGAACCAACAGAAATATGGAACACCACTGGCATGAGCGAACCACCTAACAGCGCGGCGAAATTACCAAAATTTTGATTACCGTGTTTATTAGAAACAAAGCCCTCTGAGTTCATGTTTGTCTCATTATGGCATCAAGTAGTTATAAGACAGAGGGGATAGATTAAGACATCTCGAGCCTCAGAGAGTTCGAGAGTATTATAACAAGCCTATAAATGGCTGAAAGTTCGAAGTATTAAATGTTCAGCTTTTGGTGACTATAGATACTCTGTTCCTCCCAGCGTCTCATCTTCATTCAATAATAAAAGCTTGTGATGTTACATGTGTAATCGCCATCTTCTCCTCTGTTCTAAGTTTGCACTTGAATAGGTTATTCATTTTTTCTTCTATGTCTAATGCCAGATAACTATCATCTTATCTCTGCATTGATAAATTAGATGTACAAGCTTCATTTACTTTCTGTAGCTAGCCATTCATATGTGTTTATGTATGTATCTACTGGTACAGTCAAGATTCTCCATCTATTCATTTCATCTATAAACTATTGAGCATTAGTGGTCGAAAGCCTTGTCAAGCTGAGGGTGTTCATGCATGTCTTGAGTGAAAACAGAGTTGAAACAATCATCTGACTTGATCCAAACCCCAATCCATTCCAATAGTTCAAAGAATGATATTGGAGATTTAAATGTTACCAGGCATCTTCGAGCTACAACCTAGGAGAGTTTCTTGGAGTGCTAACATAATTGGCGTTTTTGTTGGGGAGAGGAGACTGAAGCGCAGCTTCCCTGGGGGACGACACAGATCTAGCTTTGATGATAGACAAAGTCTGGACACTATTTGGGTTGTAGTCATCTATCTGGCGACTCTACTAGAGGACGAACCTCTTGGTGACTCCACTCCATAGTTCTGGCTTAGTTTGTGAGGCATCCTCGGAAGCCACGAGCTGACCCAGTACTTGACCCTGAAAAAATCATCAAAGAAAGAACGGTGTTGCAGAAAGGAGCATTAGGTTTAGGTAGCTCTAAAAAATACTCTATATCTCTTCAAGAAAATCCTGTAATAGAACAAATACATGTTGAGAGTATAGCATCTAATACTAGTAGTGAAGAAAAAATCTCAGAGATTCATAGAGCTCCTTATTCTTTAGGTTCTCCTTTCATTGTAAGCCCAAAGGAATCCTCTCCTCCTATCCATTGTACTCCTTTAGTCCTATCAGTCACTCCTCAACCCTCTGTCATTCAGACTTCCTGTACCCTTATAGCCACCACAACTATGACAACACCTACCAAAATGGAAAGAATCATAGCTGCTATGTATGGACCTCTAGTACTGTCCACTCCTTTGAATGGCATGCCTGCTGGAGAATATCATAAGTATATGCCTAAGTTCACTGGGACTGAAGGTGTTATAGCTGAGGAACATCTTGAATCATTCTATAGCTATGATGATAACCTGGACATTAGTGAAGACGATGTATGGATGAGAGTCTTTGTCCAAAGTCTAGATGGAGAGGCTAGAAAATGGTTCAGAGAACTGACCCCAAGGTCTATAGCAGATATTGAGGCTTTAGATGATGCATTCGTAAAGCATTGGGGGGATAAGAAGGATCTACTCTACTACAACACTAATTTTGGGAACTTAAAGAGGGAAAATGGTGAGTTGTTGTCATATTTTAATAAGAGGTTTAACCGTATGTACAACAAGATATCAGCTGAAGTAAAACCCACCACTACCTCTACTAAACTCACCTATGCCAGTGCCTTTGATTCTGACTTTTGTCTACTGTTGAGGGAGAGATGATGTGCTACCTTGGCTGATATGCGGGATGTAGCCTTGAAAGTAGAATCAAACATCATGGCGCAGACAAGCTCAAGGGGAATGTTGATAGAAGGAGACATAGGGGCAAATCTTCATCATCTTTAGATCCCAAGATAGATAAAATGACCAAGATGATAGAGTCATTAGCCTTTGAAATATCCAAATTCAAGGTTGAGCAGCACCTTGGGAAAGGAAGAGTTCCTAATACCTTTTCTCCTAGAAATCCAAATCCATATAGAAGAGCTAATGAGTAGTTGCAAATTCTGCAAAGATGCCAATGAAGACCAAAGGGTGAAGACCCCTTTTCAGAATGTAGTCATGGAAGAAGAGCAATTTTAAGAAGATGATGAGATCCATTTTCTGGAAGAAAAAGGTAGTGCCTCCTTTTTTACCTTAGCTGCCTATGAAAAGTCATTATTCAATGACCAGATCAGCCAAGAGTGGGATGGTGGAGCTGTTCTGCAAACTGATGATCGACACATATATAATCTGAGGTCAAAGATGAATAATGCCAAGGAAACTCTTGTTCAAAGAGCTATTATCCCTACAATACAGCAAGCTAATAAGAAGAAATGACCGGCAGTTGATCCCATCATCCTCAAAGATCCAGCTCACAAGGTAAGAGGCCTTGACAAGTCTCCTTCTCCTTTCAGTTTTGAATTGGAAATTCAGAAGCTAAGCATACCTATACCTCTGATTGAACTAGTGAAGAATGAGTCTTTCAAGAGATCTATCCTCGAGGCCCTTGAGCCTAAAGCCATCCAAGCCTCCATTGACTATGTAAATCTGCAAGATGACAAACCAACTGTTGTTCTCAGCCCAATGATTGAAAATTTTGATGACATCTCTCCATAATTCTATGTCTCTTTGACTATTCATGACAAAGTCCTTCACAACTACCTTCTAGACATAGGAGCTAGCCATAATCTAATGCCCAAGGCTATCATGGATGAGTTGGGTCTTGACATTACCAAGCCTTATCATGACCTATTTTCTTTTGACTCTAGAAAAGTGAAATGTTTGGGATTAATCAAAGACCTAGCCATCACCTTGTCTCAGCTTCCCATGAAGAGCATGATGATGGATATTGTGGTGGCAGATGTACCCCCCTAGTTTGGCATGTTTCTTTCTAGAGGTTGGATCAAGAGATTAGGTGGAACATTGCAAAATGATCTGTCTTATGCCACTGTCCCAGTTTTTGGAGGTGAGAGTAGGAGATTATACAGAGAAGCTCAGTTGGCTTATATCATTAGTGATAAAGGGAATCCCACTAATCATCCCATATATGTTGTTGACACTAATTTTAGAGCCTGTATTCTTCAGATTGAAGAATCCCAGCTGGCCTCCATGCATCTTAGGAAACTGGTTTTCCAAATCATAGAGGAAGGAGGCCCACAAATTTGGAACATGTTTTTTGATGGACCTTGCTCTAAGGAAGCTGTAGAGGCAGGTGTAGTCCTTGTGTCCCCCACACAAGAACAAATTCATTTATCTTCCAAGTTAACTTTTCAGGTCACAAATAACATAGCAGAGTATGAAGCCTTGATATTGGGCTTAAACGATGGTAAAGAAATGGTCATCAAAGGTTTGAAGGTGTTTGGAGATGCAGACCTTATCATTCAACAGGTGAACAAAACTTTCCAAGCAAAACATCCAAGGATGAAAGCATACAGAGATGAGCTATGGAAGCTCAAGTGTTATTTTAATATTTTCAACATTTCTTACATCCCTAGAATGAAGAACCAGCTTGCTGATTCCCTTGCTATGTCTGATAGCACATTTATTCCTCCTTTGCCTCCTAAATTGACTTATGAAGTTAAGGTGAAATATAGACCATCTCTGTCTGAGAATGTCAAATACTGGAAAGTTTTTGAAGAAGATGATGAAATTAATAGGTTTTTACAAGTCATTGATGAATTTTCTGAAATGCACATTGACCAAGAAAACAAAACCATTGAAGAATGCAACCAGTCCAAGCTAAAGGACGAGATTGGTCAAGATAGCATTGTTCAGCCGCCTAGTAACCATATACCCAAAGGATTGGTGCCCCTAGAGAAGTTGTTTGATCATAATGATGTACCTTATAAGCCTGCCAAAATAGAAAATGAGTCTGTAGTTCAAAGACATAATGTGGGGAGTCCAGACCATCCAAAGTACATAAATCTGTCCACTCACTTGTCTTCTGCCCAAAGTTCCAAGTATTGCACCCTAATGAAACAATTTTTTGATATTTTTTCTTGGGAGTACAATGATCTTAAGACATATGACACCAACATCATTCAGCATAAGATTCCATTGGAGAAGAACACCATCCCTTTTAAGGAGAAATTAAGACCTATCAGCGCTCTCTTACTGGCTTTGATTGAAAAGGAAATCAAGAAGTTGCCGGATGCCAAGATCATAGTTCCCCTAAGGTATTCAAAGTGGATAGCTAACCTTGTGGTAGTAAGAATAATGGAGAAATTAGGATTTGTGCTGACTTCGGGAATCTTAACAATTGCTCTAAAAAAGACAACTATCCCCTGCCTAAGATGGAACACTTGCTGCAAAAAGTTTCAAGGGCTAGAGTCATGTCTTTCTTAGATGGATTTTCAAGTTACAATCAGATTGTTGTACATCCAAAAGATCAGGAAAAGACTGCCTTCACTACTCCTTGGGACACTTTCATGTACTCCAATATGCCTTTTTGACTGATGAATGTTGGGGCTACTTTTCAGAGGGCCATGGACATATTCTTTGTGGGAGAGAAGGACAAGTTTGTCCTTATTTAAATCGATGACATAACAGTCTTTTCCAGCAGTCACAATGACCATTTGCAGCATTTGAAGAAGGTGTTTCTAAAGTGCAGACAGTTTGGAATTTCTATGAACCCAAAGAAGCAACAGTCTTCTTTAGAAGAAGGCAAACTTCTAGGACATATTGTTTCTGCTGAAGGTGTGAAGATCAATCTAGCAAGAGTTAAAGCAATTCAGACATGTCCATCCCAAGGTCAAAAAGGGACATTCAATATTTCCTAGGTAAGATTAACTTTGTCAGGAGGTTTATTCCAAAATTTGCAGAGCTAGTGAAGCACATCACTTCCATGCTAAAGAAAGGATCAGAAATAAAATGGACAGATGGTGAAAGAGGCTCTTTTGAAGCCATCAAACAAGCTATCATGGAAGCTCCCACTCTAATGAGTCCAGATTATACCAGGGAGTTTTATATCTTCTCTTTTTCCTCTTATGATACACTTGCAACAATTCTATTGCAGAAAAATGATGAAGGTGTAGAGCACCTTGTGGCTTTTTTCAACAGAACTCTGAGGGATGCTGAACTAAGGTATGACCTTATTGAAAAACAAGCTTATGCTCTCATAAAATCTTTAAAAGCATTCAGAATTTATATTCTACATTCCAAAGTGGTCGTGTATGTACCTTCAGCCTTAGTAAAAGATATCCTAACTCAGCCTAATATTGATGGAAAGAGAGCTAAATGGATTGCAAAATTAATAGAGTTCAACAAAGAGATGAAGCCCACCAAGCTTGTTAGAGGCCAGGCTTGGCTAAGCTTATGGCTGAGGAAAATTTCAGTTTGTTAGACATCAATTGCATGGGTTCAAATTCAAGTGGTGAGCGGACATAGGAAGCAGCAGAAGAGCAAAAGTAGAATCAGTCTTTGGCTAAAATCTAGCCACCTGTGAATGGTATTCCAGTGTAGTTCATTTTTTGCAGAAGCTATAAGTTCCTCTAGGGCATAGCTCAAGTCAATCTCGGGCCATTAAGCTCAAATCAACCAACTTTTGTATTAATAAAAACCTACTCTATTGGAGAGACCCATCAGGGATCCTCTTGAGATGTCTAGATAAAGGACAATATATAGAAGTCATGCACTAGTTCCATTCTAGCATCTACGGAGGGCATCATTATTGGAAAACCATAGCCCACAAGATCATGAGAGCTGGGTATTATTGGCCTACTTTGTTCTCTAATGTTTTTTCTTTTGTGAACTTTTGTGACAAATGTCAGAGGTTTGCAGGAAGACAACAACTAAAATCTCTTCCCTTGAAGCTAGTACACGCCAATGGTCCCTTCCAACAGTGGGGCTTGGACTTCATAGGTGAGATCAATCCACATTCCAGTGGCCATCACAAATGGATTGTGGTAGCCACTGATTATTTCAACAAATGGATTGAGGCTATACCCACAAAAAATGCTAATCATTAGGTTATCATAAAGTTCTTGAATGATAATATTTTCACTAGATTTGGTTGCCCAACCAAACTAGTCACTAATAATGCAGCAACATTCAGGGTAGCAGAATTGGTGGACATGTGTGAGTCCATGGGAAATCAATTAGTGCATTCTACCTCATATTATCCTGAAAGAAATGGCTTGGCATAATGATCTAACAAGAGTCTTGTAAGGATAATCAAAAAACTGTTGGAGGACAACAAAAATAACTGGGATTCCAAGTTGAAGTTTGCACTATGGGCTGACAGAGTTACCAGCAAGAAGTCCATAGGAAATTCTCCATTTAATCTAGTTTATGGCACTGATGTTGTTTTTCCTATCTAGCTGATTCTCCCTGTGGAAAAATTCTTGCAAGAAGAATAGGATGAAGAGAACGACATGGTGAGGAGAATGACTAACTTGGTTGAATTACAGTGGATCAGAGAACAACTGGTTGAGAAGTCAAGAATTCATCAGAAGAAGATCAAAGAAACCTTTGATAAAAAGGCAAAAATGGACAGTTTTCAGGTTGGTGACTGGGTTCTCAAATGGGATGCATTGAATGAAAAGAAGGGAAACCATGGTAAATTTGATGCTTTATGGACGGGACTGTTTGTCATTGCTCAAGTTCAGATGAACAATACTTTCATTATGCACAATTTGGAGTGGGAAGGTGTTTTTGATGGCCCAGTCAATGGGCAGTTTTTGAAACTTTAGTTCATATGAGGCTTTAATGCCTTAATATTGTAATAGGTTTTGCCAATTTTTGTTTTCTATGCAAATAAACTCCATGCCCAATGGAACACTAGGAGATAAGTTTGTTTTGGTTGTTACTGGAAAGGCAGTAGTCTGTAGTTCTTGAAACCTCAAAGGAAGGCTTTCATCCCCAGAAGGAGCTAGTGTTAGCCCTGAGGTGCAATGTTACTATTTTGAAGACTAAAGGAGGGAAATGGTCTATTTTCAGAGTGCATGAAAACATGAACTAATGCGCAAAAGCCCCCAAAAACCTTACCTTTCCTTCCATATGCATGCCTTTGCACATTTCTCAAGGTCATCCCATACCTTTGTGTCCCCCAACGTTGATCTTCCCACTAATCTGACGGTCCACAATTCATCTGACCAAATTTATATGCTCGACCAATCACCACCATGAGATCACTTCCGCCAAACCTAACAACTATCGTGCATGTCGCTCGGGCAACAAGAGAGAGGGATACCCACCCGATAAGGTAGTTGCCTCTCTCTCCTCCACTACTATGTGGCGCTCGATGAATGGAATCAGACAGGCTTTGAATTTTACCTCTTACCGCCCAATGACTGCCTGATATAAACCATTTTTGCTCGAATAAACCACTCCCGGGCATTATCCTTCGAGCACGTCTTCCACCTGATAGCCATTCGATCTACCCATCCAAGATCTGACGGCTCAGACCTATTCCACTCCCGCCACGACTTCAAGGCTCCAGTGATTCATCTCCTCCGCCCATTCCTCCTGATCTAATGACCCTCATGCCCCCGTACCCCACTTCCCACCAGTCACCTGGGGAGGAAATTTGTTGGCTTTGTTAGTGTTTTTGACAGTCGGACAATTGAACTGAAATAACATAATGCATGGCTCAAAGGGTAAAAACAACAGCATGACGTAGACGGACCAACATAAATGATGATGGAACATCACTGGCACAAGCGAACCACTTGACAGTGTGACGAAATTACCAGAATTTGATTACTGTGTTTGTTAGAAATAGAGCCCTCTGAGCTCATGTTTGTCTAATTATGGAATCAAATGGTTAGAATATAGAGGGGATAGATTAAGACATCTCGAGCCTTAGAGAGTTCGAGAGTATTATAACAAGCCTATAAATGGCTGAAAGTTCGAAGTATTAAAGGTTCAACTTTTGGAGACTGCGGATATTCTGTTCCTCCTAAAGTCTCATCTTCATTCCAATAATACAAGCTTCTTTTGATTTACATGTTCAATTGCCATATTCTCCTTTATTCTATGTCTGCACTTGAATAGGTTATGCATTTTTTCTTTTGTGTCTAATGCTAGATAATTTTCATCTTATCTTTGCGTTGATAAATTAGATTTGCAAGATTCATTTACTTTCTATAGCTAGCCATTCATATGTATTTATGTATGTATCTGTTGGTATAGTTAGGATTCTCCATCTATTCATTTAATCTATAAACTATTGAGGATTAGTGGTCAAAAGCCTTGTCATGCTGAGGGTGTTCATGCATGTCTTGAGTGAAAACAGAGTTGAAACAGTCATCTAACTTGATCCAAACCCCAATCCATTCCAATAGTTCAGAGAATGACATTAAATATTTAAATGTTACTAGGCATCTCCGAGCTAAAACCTAGGAGAGTTTCTTGGAGTGCTAATAGGCCCAATCGATTCCTAAGAGTGCGGGATAGGGATTGCTGTCATCAACAATATATATCTCTTCAAAGTCTGCTTCCCTACAATCTCCCCATGGGTATTATAATTTGATGGTTCACCATTCGTAGCTGGATAAGAGGCCATTGCAACGTAGGCCTTCCCATGCGCTCCCATGTTTGCTTCGGAAGAATGTTCGCATTCGACCCTAGGTCCAAAATTACTTGGTCCATCTCATATTCTCCAATGTGCGCAGTCAACCTAATTTCTCTTCCCATCCTCGTCGCATGCTTTCCAATCTTCCGGACTACATGCGGTTCTCCTAGGGTGGTCCCAACACATCTATTAATGAGTTTCTACAATCCCTTTATAGCCTGACTATCACGTAGTAGCTTCATGCATGTTTCTAGGAACATCATGAGCACCAATGGGTCCATTTCTAGCTCCGGTCTGTCTTTGCTTCCTGAAGTGGAGGCATCAGCGAAGATCTTCTTATCTTCCAATAAAGTTTCTCGGGTGCGCTCCAAATCAAATTGTTCTTCCTTTGCCGGAGCTTTGTGAACCCAAGTGCTATGTTTAGGCTATTTTCCTTTATCATCTCCTATCGTAATTCCACTTCAGAGCACAATGTTCACATTTGGGTCTTCCTCACATGGCTCAGACCTCATCATCTACAAGTTCTGAGTTGGGGGAGGTTGGAGCGCTCTTTTGTCTCGTAGCCTAGCTATTAGTGTGGGAAAATCCTCCTTATCATGATCAAACAAGGTAGAATATAGACATGATGGACATGTTGGATTCGTACAATCATGGCCATAATGTCCTGCCCACCCCCTGCAATTGTAACATATCAGCTATAAGCGACCTCTTCCAGGTCCTTCTCCACGTTGGCCTCATTCGCGCCCCTGAAATCCAGTTTACGCCACTCTTGCGTTCTAGTAAAGGGGCCACGTTTCGGCCTGAATTATGTAGGTGGGAGTCCTATCCATCATTATCTCATAGCTTCTACAAGTGCGCTCATTGTGTCCAACCGATCTACAAAAGTTACAGAACAACTGTTGCAAATTCTATGTGTACTTCTGTAACAAATGGAAGTTGTCCATAGCATGCTTTCCTCCTATTTGACAAATCGCGCACCACAAAGCAGCAGCCATGCTAGGTCCTACTTTTGCCTGCAGTCTTAGCGGCATCAACCCTCCTCTCATGAGGTAATTTGTGAACATCAGGCAATGGTCCTTGTCATGTCCCTAACCCTTGCATTTTATGCACCATACCTCTTCACGCACTTCTAGGCGAGATGTCCTTTCTTGTTTAAGACTTTGCATCTCAAGGCATAATTTTTTTAGTAGTGCGTGGATTTATTGAACTCCTAGGTTAGGATCCTATATCAGGGTCTCATGTAGCCTCATCGCGACCTCCAAGGCATCTGCCTGGGTTGTTAACCTCTGTTGCGAGAACGCGTTACTCAAATGTGGTGTTAGCGATGCCAGAAACCATTCGTGGTGTTGTCCATCTATCAATGTCACATTAGCTTCACAAATTATGCACTTCAGTCTTTGATCCAACTCCTAAGGAGTCTTGCTTGGTAGCATTGTGATCTCTTTGAATCCAATGATCAACTGCGCCTCTGACTTCGGCCTGCTAAATTCTATGTTCAACATAATTTGGATATCCGCAATCTCCGCATTCATATTGCCATTAGAATGCTTAATATAACAAGTCAGCGTGCGATCCTGCAGAGCATTGAACAACGCTGCTTTCTTTATGTTATCATCTATAACTCCCTACGCTTCCCATACAACCCTTATAATGAACCAAAACTAGTTCGGATCTTCATTTCCTACTCCCTTGAACACCGGAAACTTTATCGTGCTTGCCATATCGACTCATGGTAGTGGCAGAGGTGGTATGGGTGAAGATGGGGGTGAAGGTGGTGAAGCCGATGGTGGTGTGGGTGGGGGTGGTATGCACAGAATCCTCTGCCTTATCAAATTTATTGCACTTCTCGGTGAGACCTTCACAAGCTCTTCCTCATCCCTTCATGAAGGTGAAATCAAGGGGCTATTCTCAGGTCCCTTAATTCCTTCATTTCTGTATGTTTTTCCACTTCGCGTAGCTTTGACATCAAGGTAATTTCATAACCCTCTTTTCATACAAGGTAATTTCATAACCCTCGTGGTCCTTTGAGAAAGAATCTCTTTGCCTCACTATAGCTAACTGAAGTATCTACTGCAAAATCAATAATGAATCCTCCTATAATCCGATCGAGCCAATGATCATCAATGTGCGTGATCTTATCCTCTAATACTTCCAATCTGCACAACAACTCTGGGGTCCACACAATAGGACTATCAAGTTTCCACCTTCCTTGGCTATCTGCTAGCTTCGCAATCCACTCGTACAACTCAATAGGGAAATATGCGAAGAAAATTTCATGGATTTTTATGTACAAGTAGCAATCTAACCACTCTTGCTTTGATAGTCACGGATTCCTATTCTCCTATGCTTGCAAACTCGTGAATTCTCCTGTCCAACCAACTTTCGATTTCGTTCTTAGTTGGATTCCAATGACATGACATCATACATCTCTATGCAGATTCAAGTCCCGGAAATGGAACCATTTGTTGGCTTGATGGGGCCTAACCTAGGTTTAGAGTTATTTGGCCAAACATATCCCTATACTACTGGCATTTTTGGCAACAGTCCATGGAGTATGGATTGAGGTCTCACCCGAAGTAGTATGGGGGGATGTTGGAACCAAGTTTCCACACCCTTGATATGTCTGAGGGGTCGATTTAGTCCAACTGTGAATACCTTTGCATAGGTTACTTAGCACACTTTCTTGACCTATGAGGCTTTTGCACCTTGTTATATTCACCTTCACGCAGCCCTAACCAGGGGCTGTGAGGATTTTGCGCTGCTAGAGCAGCGATTTGTGCTATTTCCCCAAGTTACAATGTGGATCGTACTTATATTCTTGTAATAGTTAGTTTTATTCACGTGAACAGATACTTTATCTTATATTCCTTTACTCAACATATGCATATAAGTTCACACAGAAAATAAACTGTAAACTTGCAATTTCTACCCAGTATACTTCAATGCATAAAACAAGGAACGATACACAAAAATAATGTAAAACTTCTCTTTATTAATGCTTCAATCGATTACAGACTCAACCTACCCTATGCACTCAGTTTCATGGGTCCACGCACTCATTTGCGGACTACTAGGCCTCTATGCACTCTGCTACAGAGCCTTCTCGTACTCTACAACCCAAAGACACAACTTTACACTTTTTACTCAATGCTTCCTCATTATATCTTCTTCTATTCCTTCTATTTTATGTATTTTCTTTACACTTAGAGCCTTGCTCTATATATATAATCCCATGGTCTGCGGACCAGTGGTAGAACTCTTAAGTCAACATTATATTTACAGAAGTAAGGGCGGACAACCCTATGACTCAATTACAACTCTGTGCTCCGCGCCCACAAATCATGGAGTCTTTACATCAAACTTAGTCAAAACTTGGGCTTTAAGCCCCAAAACTTTCCTTGGGGGGATCCCACTCCCAACATATATTCATCATTCAATCACTCAAGTTGAAAATCCATCCATATATCATTTTTCACATCCTCCAACTATTTTGCACGATCCTATCGCTCGATCATTGGAGGTGTCATACATGGCAAGCTATATTGCGAAACATAATTTTTTCTCTTTCTTTATGTTTTCCAAGTTTAGAAGTTTGAAGGATCATTCTTGCATGTCTTGTTATTGCAATGTAAACAAGCACCATCAAGCATCTGTAGAGTGTCTTGCATGTGCCTTCTTTTTGTATTTTCTGCTTGCGTTTTCAATCTTTGAATGTTGTGGCATGTATCAATTTATATTTCTTGTATGTTTTTGTGCTTGAATACCTTTGTTGATATGGATTCCCTCACCCATATAGGTCAGCCTATGCATCGATAGTTACATTGGAAGTTTCATTTTACATAAGCCTGTCCTATTCTTGATTAGTTTAGGAGTACGAGTAGTTTGCTTGTTTTCTTTGTTTTGTTTTGGTTTTGATTTACTTTCTCTCCTGCTCCTTTCCTTTTTGTTGTAGGATATATTCTGCATGAGATTGTGTTTGGTTTCTGAAGCAAGCATGGTGAAGTTTGAGAGGAACTTATGCCACTTTCAATGCTTTGTTATTTATTTATTCACTCTCTTGGTATGGATCTCACACCTTTTAGTCGATGATACCCTAATGGAAAATAGGTTCTTTTTCGAAGAAAACCATAGTGGAATCACGATGCTTAATCTTTAAGTAGTACCACCTACTCTATTCGGTCTTATAATTGTTTGGTTTCTTCTTGTCAACTAAGTCGATTAGATTACAAATGGGAGGAAAATTTAACGAGTGAATTGTATTTCAGAGTTCTATAAATATCCTTCTTTGAAGGGACAACCTCTTCTACTCTCAATAAGTCAAGATCCCTCTTTTGCCTCATTAAATCAATAAATGCCTATACATAGTTCTTTGAGCAAAAAAAAATGCAAAAAAATAATAAAATGTGAAAGAAGAGAAAGGCTTCCTACGTGTAGAGGTGAAGCAAGCAACTCCGAGAGGGTGTTGTACAGGCTCGTTGGCAGCGGAGTAATGTTTGTGTCCCTCAAGTGACTCTGTCGGGGTACTATCCAAACCTAGAGGAAATGGAGAAACACTAGAGATGAAAACCAAGACTCTGACAATCTTGTTTCACTTGTGTATCTATATACTTGTCATCCATAATCGAGACAACTAAGTTTGACTTGCCTTTTTAGTGTGCCAATGATGAAGAGAATGGTAGGGACTATATATTGAACTTAAGCTAGGTAAATAAGCTATGGTAATGGATGAGATGAACAATAATTCCTGAAGGGTTAGACCTATTTTACATGAAGCAAGACACATACGGAGAGCTGGAGTTCTACCAGTGTGTCACTAAGTGTTGTAGCTACATCAACAACCCTCCAAAGTTTCCCCATGCTTTGATTTTGGAGCATCCCCTTTGTTCATAGGAGCTTATCTTTCACTATCGTCAAGTATTCATGTTGTGGTAAAGAATTATCTTTTATGTCATGCTTTTGATTCCTTGTTTTGATCCCAATATGAACTTTTCCAGTGACAAGAAAGATTCTTCCCAGACCTTGCAACATTGATGGGCTTGCCTCTAGAAACAAAAAAAAAATAATTATAGGTCTTCCTTGAGCTCAGAAACTATGCAATCCTAGATGGCAGCCCAACCTTAAGCTCAAAAACTACTCAAAGCTTCCCTTGAGCTCAGAAACTACCCAATTCAATGAGTCAAGAAGTTGCCCAATGATTGGAAATTACACAATCCTTCGTAGTAGTGTGAATGTCCAATTTCCAAAAAAACAAAAAGAAACAAAAAGCGTCCCTAGAAAATAGGGATTGGATAATAAGTTTCCATAATGATGACACAACTTACTATTTTTCATAATTCTATCAAGTGTTGTATTTTCCTTGATTTTAGGAATGGGCGTCATAAACCTTAACCAACCTAGATATATATAATGGACACCCTTGGAGATCATGTGTACATTTAATCGTGGAGCTCTAGCCTTCCCAAGGAGATCAAGGAGCCTTCGGTGGAGTCTGCATCGCTTTTTCGAGTGAGTTTTGCGTTTGTCACTTTTGGTCATTTCACTTCTGTGAGTGTTGTTTTCCTTATTTCTTTTCATGGTTTGTAGATTTTGAACTTATATTGGCTTGTAGAAGTGTTGGTTCAGTTCATATTTCACCTTTTACAAGTGTCACATCATTTTTCTTATTTACTCCCATTAGTGGTTGTTGGTTCAATGACTCTCCATGCATATTTTTTTTTCCTTTTGCATGTTGATCTTCTGCACTTGATATGTATTGATATATTTATCCTTAGTCATATATGCACTCTAACTTGCACCATCACTTAGATTTTCCAATTTCCCATACCCTTTTTGGGAATATATTCCCTTCCATTGGATAGCAGTTACCTTGTCTAGTTGGGCATTATGCAAGTCCAATACTCAAGCTTGATGCTTGGTGTTTGCAATTGCACAATGCATAGTTCTAGCTAGCCCAACTACGCATTGTGCAGTTCTAGGACTCAATCTTGTCCCTTGGACACTGCGCAATGTGTAATATCTCCCTTAGTCTTCCCAGGCTGGGACTGCACATTATGCAGTCTCTAGCCTCAAGTTGCTCCTCTAGTTGCTGAGACTACACAATGCCCAGTTCATGCAACCATTCCCTCTCCCTTCACCTCAATAATTGAGAAATATTTCCCTTCAGTATTGTATTTTTTGAGCACTTCTCTTCATCATTTAATGTCATCATGACACCAAAGGGATTTTGTTCAAAGGATACTAATGAAAGCAACACCAAGGGGGAAGTTGAGAGTATGCCAGTGAACGTGCCAGTTTACTTAGACCCTCAATTGTTCATAGAGAAATAATAAGACATCACATGGTAGAAATTGAATGAAGCATTCTCAACAAGAAGCTTCAAAGTAGACTTTGAAGACCGACAGGTGTATATCAATGTCCAAAGGCTAGGGTTACATAAGGTTGCATGCATGTACCCAGATTTCCCATGTGCAAACATTGTTAGTTGGATATTGTCTCATATAGATCCAAAGACTATGAATCTTAAAAATGCCATTGGATAAAGGATTTCTTGTTTTTTGGCACTAGATTACCATCTCATGTACCATTTACTAGAGTTGAAATCACTCATGGATTCTTACTTCTATGCTTCCACTGGCTACTTGATCATAAAGGACATTGTCAAAAGTTGGGTGAGAGATCCCACGAAGTTCTGACAGACACCCACCAACACCTACAAGAAAAAATCTCTTAGGAGGGCCTATCATCTCTTGATAGTTCTATGTTGTAGAATATATGGTTAGTAGAGTACTGAGACCTTCACTAAAGGGTGGGAATTCTTACTAAACCAGGTTATGAATGAAGGAAGACCATTCAACTAGTCAGAGTTGTTGGATCAAAAAATATAGATACATGTAGCTAATGCCATGAATCCTCCCAAGGGAAAGCAAACTAGATTTTACATGTGTGCCTATCTACTGGATGAAATATTCACTCACAATTCATTTCCTGGCATGAATTAGACGTAGTCACCAAGAGAATTTGTCATGCACATCTATTGCAAGATTCTTTTAGAGTGCAGCCATAGAGGAGTAATGTAAAAGCTAACTGATCACTTCCTCATTCCATTGTGTAAGTTTTTCTTTGAGGAATAACCACCTTACATGTCACGTAGGGAAATGGAAGTGGTGTTGAGGATAGTAGACTAGTTTTCCTCACTATGTGGAACTTTCCTCAAAGTTTTTAGTGGACAAAAGTCTCTACATCTTTCACCAAGGTATTCCACCGATAAGTTAGTCATGCAAGAAGTTGTCTGTCATCTCTCCACATGGTTGTCAATAGTTTTCCATAGGAAGAAGAAAGCACATTGTCCCGCTCTTCCTATGTAGATCAGATTATACGAAATAAATAACATGAAAGTTGCAGACACCAAAGGCAAGGCAATATAGAAATTCACATACGGTCTTTCGGACTTCAATCCATATGATTTAAGGAATGTTTGTAAATATCACAATGCGAGGATTCATTAATAGTGGCAAAGTGTGACCTTTCACAAACCTGATGAGGAAGAATGGAAAAACTATTATAATGCCTCCAAGTCTCTTGAGTCAGTCAACTTCACAGGAACATCCCAGGTTACTCCAAAGAAGGAAAACACTCCAGAGGTAGCACCAACGGAAATGCACAACTGAGTGAGTGATAAGGGAAAGAGGAAAGTTGTACAGAGTCTAGGGGGAGAGAAAATCCATAAGATGAAAGAAGATCCAATCATTCTTAAAGAAGCCATAGTAGTAGAGAAGAAGAGGAAACAAAGGATGCATGAAGAAGAACAAAAGTAGAGGGAAGAACAAGAGTAGAGAAGATTGGATGAATAAAGGAAGAATTAGGAAGAAGAAGAAAGGTGAAGAGTAGAAGAAGAATAAGCCACACTAAGGCAAGATGAAGAACAAGAGTAGAATTGACATCTAGAGGAGGAGAGAAAATAAATGCAGGAAAAGGAGCTTGCTCAAGAGATTAAGGAGTTGATCAAGAACCAAGACTTAGAGGTGGAACCAAAGTAGTTAAACCAATATGTTGAATTAATGTTGAGCACTAAGTAGATTACCATTTAGTCTCCCCTTTCTCCTCCAATAGAGCTAGCTCCAAGAGAGGAAGAGGAAATTGTTCCTCTTGATAAGGGTCTAGTCATGGACACATATAATCTGACTTACAACAAACTTCAAAATAAGATTGTACAAGAAAGGAAGAAACATTTTCTAGATGATCTCACATCTCATGCATTCATTAGAAAAAGGGTGATTGTGACAAAAAACAAAAGGAATCCAAATGCCACTGCTACAACCAAATTGGGCTTTGTCAGAGCTATAAAGTCAAACATGAAGTATCTGATGGTTGTGAAAAAGCAGTTGGAAAATGGTGGCCTGGGTGCAGGTGATATAGACAAACACCCAAATCCTGATATAATTTCCTAATTCTGGTGGAGTTCCTTCTGTTCCCTGTACTAGAGTATCATTCATCTATTTCTAGACAGATTATTCATAAATTTCCCTTTTTCTTCAAAATCACCACTCTTTCCCCTTTAATCACCCCAACCTTGGTTATCGAACACAATTTATCTTATAGAGCCTCTTTAACTCTATCAGAACTATAATTCTATAGGAGTTATAAAATACACTATCGGCAGGGTTTTTAATGGAATTAATGCAAATAGCGTAAATTACACTATCGACACTTTAAACCAAAGAAATGCATTAATACGCAAAATACACAGTTAGTGGGGCTTTATTCCAAAGAAATGGAATAACACATAATACACTGTTGGTGGCTTTATTCCAAAGAAATGGAACAACACTATCGACGGGGTTTTTCCAAAGAGAATGTAAATACACTATCGCAATCACTATCGGCAGTTCCAAAGAACGGAACACACGTAACACTCCGATAACTCCGATGCAATATAACACGTGGCTATCATTGGCAATTGCAATCAGCGATTCTGATATGCTAAGCCTTCTCATTAAAGGCTTATGATGTGACCCTTATTGTAGACCCGATATACAATAAGCCCTCCTCTATAACATTTCAGATCCGATAGTATCGCACTATCGGATTTTGGTGCTCCAAAAGGTTAGTCTCTCCTCACTTCAACACAACGATGTGATAATGGTTATGGACCCGAAAGGGTATCGGCCAAAATTAATAATGTTTCACATCTAAAACTTAATAATGACTAAGGGTTTTCACAATTTTCCAGTGTAAAACAAGGTTTCCGCCTGCGGAACTCAACAACGCTTAAAAGGGAAACAGAGCATGCCATACAAAGGAAAAACATACCAATAGACTTAAATCAAATATTAACTGGAAAAGAAGGCCGTATCACCATTACTAAGGCTCAGAAGAAAAGAACTGAAACCAATACACACATAAATACCAGTTAACAGGCAAACATAGTTCAAATGCACAGAAGGTTTTTTCAGAGGTCACCATGCCTTCAGGATCAACCAATACACAGAGAAAAATCCCTCTTCCTTTGAGAAATATGCGATAAAAGCATGCGGTCCAAATCTTATTACAATAGCACCAAACTTACATATATACTGGTTCATATTAACAACCAGATTCCTAAAAGAGGGGCTTAATTTAATACAACTATCAGTTCAGCATAACATCCTCCTCGAGAACCTCCACTTTTCTTAACTAATCCTATCTGTTCAGTGAGGTATTCTCCTCGGGACCTCCACTACATCTTATCTATTTAACATTTATTACAACATGATTTAGTCCTATATTCTATCACTATGTTAAGCTAGAAAAACATGGAAATTGATGGCTAAAGGATCCCACTCCTTTGCTTATAGATTTTTTTGTGTTTTTGGAATAAATTTGAAGATTTTCTCTCCAAGTCTCATGCTCTTGCATCAAACTCCTAAGGACAAAATTCTTCATGGGCTCCTGTCCATGAGCTCCTCTACAGAACTGCCCAGTTTCTGTAGCATGCTTTTTGTTACCCAAGTAGCTTCAACAGTTGGTTGATCCTTCCATTTGAACAAATATTGAAAGTACTCCTGTCCTTTAGTTTTCTTGAACACTTTCTTATCCAAAATCCTTTCTGGCTGTAACTCTTTTGTTGTATGTAACTGTTTTACCCAGTCAATCTCTTGTGTCTCTTGATCTTGTGCTATATCACCTGCAGTTTCACCTTCATACTTGTATAGGTTTGCAACATTGAAAATTGGAGATATTCCAACATCAGAGGATAGTTTAATCTCATATGCTTTTGCAGAAAACTTCCTTAATACTCTGCATGGTCCAGTTTTCTTGAACTTTAATTTATTATACTCCATTTTTGGAAATATTTCCTTTCTAAGGTGTGCTAATACCAAATCTCCAACTTCAAAGTTCACCTCTCTTCTTCTCATGTCTGCTCTGGTCTTGTACTTGATGTTGTTATCCTGCAGCTGTTGTTTCACTTGTTCATGTATTGCTTGCATTTTTTAAGCAAAATCTTCTCCCCCTGCACTTCACATCTCATTTTTTTCCCAAGTTTCTCAACTCAAATACTCCTCTTGGGTGAATTCCATAAACAATATGGAATGGACTTTTCCTTTACTCCTGTTAGGTGAGTCATTATATGCATATTCAGCTTGTGCCAACACTTGATCCCACTGTTTTGGATGTTCTGTAGTAAGACTTCTCAAAAGATTTCCCCACCTCCTATTCACAACTTCAGTCTGTCCATCAGTTTGTGGATGATAAGTAGAAATGAAACTCAGTTTAGTTCCCAATTTCTTCCATAGTGTTCTCCAGAAATGTTTAAAAAATTTGGAATCTCTGTCTGAGACAATACTCTTAGGAAACCCATGCAATATTACTATCTCCTTGAAAAACAAATTAGAAATGTGAGTAACATCACTAGTTTTATAGCATGGAATAAAATGTGCCATTTTTGAAATTCTGTCCACTACAACAAAAATTGAATCATTACCCCTTTGAGTCTTTGGTAAGCCCAAAACAAAATCCATACTTACCATATTCTAAGGCCTATTTGGAATTGGTAATGGAACATACAAACCTGTGTTTTGGCTTCTTCCCGTTGCATATTGATAGATTTTACAAGTTCCCACATACTTTTCCACATCAGATCCCATTTTTGGCCAGAAATAAAATCTGTTCAACTGTTCATAAGTCTTCTCTATATCAAAATGTCCTGCAAGTCCTCCACTATGTTTTTCTTTGATTAAATTCTCTCTCATAGAACAGTTTGGTATGCACAACTGATTTCTCTTAAACAACATTCCATCTTGTAAGAAATAATCCAACCATTTACTCCTATCCATCAAACAACATTCTTATAAGTTTCAAATGCCTCTTTAAAATCTGAATCTGTCTCATATAATTCTTTAAGAAAATCAAAACCTAACACTTGAATTTGACACTCTTGAAGTAATATATTTCTCCTACTTAAGGCATATGCAACTTTGTTTGATTGGCCATTTATATGTTTCGAGACAAAAAGGAAGCCTTGAAGATACTCTACCCATTTAGCATGTTTCTGGCTAAGCTTTGGCTACTGCATGATATACTGTAGTGCATGGTTATCTGAATAAAGGATGAACCCCTTTTACATTAGATAATGCCTCCACTTCTTCATGACTGTACAACTGCGTAGAACTCCTTATCATAAGGAGAATACTTCTTTTTGGAATATTCATCTTTTCACTAAAATAAGCTACAGGTCTATCTTCCTAACTTAAAACACCTCCAATAGCTTCTCCGCAGGGATCACACTTCACTTGGAAATGTTTATTAAAATCAGGTAGAACCAAAATAGGCTTTTCAGTGATTTTCTTCTTCAACAGCTGAAAATTCTTTTCTACTTCAGTAGTCCATCTAAATGGCTATTTATCCTTCTTTATGGTCTCAATAATAGGTGCATTGATCTTACTAAAATTCTTTATGAATTTTCTATAAAAAATAGCAAGACCATGAAAACTTGTTACCTCAAAAACAGTCTTAGGTGAAGGCCACTCCATGATTGCCTTGATCTTTTCTGGATCCATCTTCAGCCCTTCAGCAGAAATAATGAAACCCAAGTACACTAGTTCTTCTTTCATGAATGAACACTTCTTCAAATTCAGCAATAATTTCTTTTGTTGTATCCTTTGTAAGACATAATTCAAATGTCTCATGTGCTCCTCCTTAGACCTACTATAAACTAATATATCGTCTAGATATACTATCACAAGTTTACCAATAAATTCCTTAAGAACTTCATTCATGAGTCTCATAAATGTACTTGGTGCATTTGATAGCCCAAAATGCATTACTCTCCACTCATACAATCCCTCATTTGTCTTAAAGGCAATTTTCCACTCATCCCCTTCTCTTATCCTTATCTAATGATAGCCACTTTTAAGATCTAGTTTTGAAAAATACTTTGCTCCACTCAAGAAATCCATTAAATATTCAATTCTAGGTAAAGGAAATCTGTACCTGATTGTGATTTTATTGATGGCTCTTGAATCTGTATACATTCTCCAGCCTCCATCTTTCTTTGCACTCAACACTGTTGGTACTGCACAACGACTCAAGATTTTTCTGATCAGCCCTTTGTCAAGTAGTTCTTGCACTTGCTTCCTAACCTCTTCATTTTCTATAGGAGTCATTCTGTAAGCTACTTTGTTAGGTAGACTTGCTCCAGGAATCAAATCTATATGATGGTTGATTCTTCTAATGGGGGACAAGTCATTAGGTAAATCATCAACAATGATATCATAATAGTTGTCCAACATTTCTTGAATTTCAATGGGTAAATCAAAAACTTTAGTGGAAGTCATTATTACCTTGGGCTTGCAGATTACAACAAAATTTACCTCATTCTCTTCAATCTGATGCAAGTATTCCTTTCCTCCCAATAACAGAGTTTTTGGATCTATCTTCTTTCCTGATGCATCTTCTTCTTCCATTGGTAGCAACATATGATTGATGCCATCTTTACCAAACTTGTAGGTGTTTCTCTTTCCATCATTGATGGCTCCTCTGTCATATTGCCAAGGTCTTCCAAGCAATATGTGACACACATCCATTAGCATCACATCACATAAAATTTTTCCCTTATATTTTTCCAACTACAACTCCACTTCACACTGTTCATTTACTAACAGCTGATGTCCCTTTTGTAACCATGACACCTTGTAAGGTGTTGGATGTTTCTTTGTCTTCAGCTTCAATTTCTCCACCACCTCTGTAGAGACCAAATTATCAGTGCTGCCACTATCAATGATCATCTGACAACATTCCCCTTGAACCTTACACACTATTTTGAACAAGGTCTTTCTTTATGATGGTTCAACTATCTCCTTTGCTGGCTTGAGAAAAACTTTATTGATTACCAAAGATTCTTCTCTCTCTAGTATATTTTCTTCTTCTGCCACTATTGTTGCTGGTGCTTCTCCCTCAACTTGAGCAACAATTGCATTCCTCTGGCTTGTTCCTACATTCTTTGTGCACTCAAAAGCTCTATGTCCTAGTTTGTTACATGTGTAACATCTTACTTCTTTTCCTCTTCCTCTACCTCCTCTTCCTCTAGAAAAACTCCCTCTGCCACTTGCATCACCATATTGGGTTGAGCTGCTGCTAGCTCCATCTTTAGGTGTTATAGATCTTCCTCTACCACCTTGACTTTCCCTTCCTTGGAAAGTTCCTCTCCCTCTAGCAGACTGCTTCCTTATGAGTTTTTCTTCAGCTTTCAGTACCATCTGATAAGCTTCCTCTACTATTTTAGGAGATAGTATACTTATCTCACCTTGAGTGTCCATCCTAAGGCCATTCACATATCTAGCCACCTTCTCATCTATATCCTGAGTTTTTCCAACTCTTATGCTTACCTTATAGAATTCCTCTGTGTATTCTTTTACTGTCATAGACCTCTGTCTAATATTCTGCATTTTTCTGAACAAGGTTTGCTAATAATTACTTGGTATAAACTTACCTCTTAAATTTGCTAACATCCTGCTCCAATTTTTGATAGGTTGCTTGCCACGTCTCTTTCTTTATGCCTGCACTCCATCCCACCAAAGTGCTACATGGCCTTTTAACTTGGTGACAACAAACTTTACTTTCTTCTCATCTTCTATTTCTTCATAGTCAAAGAATTTCTCCATGCCATTAATCTAGTCTATCAATTCTTCTGGATTCAGTCCTCCTTCATATATTGAAACCTCAGTCTTTGGCCTAGCTGTGCATCTCAACACTAACTGGAAGAATCTCATCTTAGGAGTAACTGCTATAGCTTCCTCCTCTCCTTTAGTTTCAACCTCAGGCTCATTAACATCTCCATCATCTATATTTCTCGCGGTTGTTAATGCCTCTAATATTTCTTGCATCTGTTTCACAGCATCCATCACTTCAGCATTTGCAATAGGTCGTCCTCTTCTACCATGTCCTCGTCCAACTCTGAAAGCCATATTAACCTTCCTTATTTCTCTTTTGAGATTCAATTTAGTGTCAAAAGGTTGCTCTGATACCACTAATGGTGGCCTGGGTGCAGGTGATATAGACAAAAGCCCAAATCCTGATATAATTTCCTCTAATTCTGGTGGAGTTCCTTTTGTTCCTTGTACTGGAGTATCGATCATCTATTTCTAGATAGACTATTCATAAATTTCCCTTTTTCTTCAAAATCACCACTCTTTCCCCTTTAATCACCTCAACTCTGGTTATTAGACACAATTTATCTTACAGAGCCTCTTTACCTCTATTGGAACTATAATTCTATAGGAATTATAAAATACACTATCGACAGGGCTTTTTAATGGAATTAATGCAAATAGCATAAATTACACTATTGACACTTTAAACCAAAGAAATGGGTTAATACGCAAAATAGATAGTCGATGGGGCTTTACTCCAAAGAAATGGAATAACACTTAATACACTGTCGGCAGCTTTATTCCAAAGAAATGGAACAACACTATCGACAGGGTATTTTCAAAGAGAACGTAAATACACTATCACAATCGCTATCTACAGTTCCAAAGAATGGAACACACATAACACTCCAATAACCCTGATGCGATATAACACGTGGCTATCATCGGAAATCACAATCGGTGATTCTGATACGCTAAGCCTTCTCATTAAAGGTTTGTGATGTGACCCTTATTTCGGATCTGATATACAATAAGCCCTCCCCTATAACATTTTGGATTCGAGTGTATTTCACTATCGTATTTCGGCGCTCCAAAGGGTTAGTCTCTCCTCACTTCAACACAATGATGCGATAATGGCTATGGACCCGAAAGGGTATCAGCCAAAATTAATAAGGTTTCACATCTGGAACTTAATTCTGACTAAGGGCTTTCACATTTTTCTAGTGTAAAATAGAGTTTCTGCCTGCGGAACTCAACGATGCTTAAAAGGGAAATATAGCATGCCAATACAAAGGAAAAACATACCAATAGACTTAAATCAAATATTAACTGGAAAGGAAGGCCGAATCACCATTAATGAGACTCAGAAGAAAAGAACCGAAACCAATACACACATAAATACCAATTAATATGCAAACATAGTTTAGATGCACAAAAAGGTTTTTTCAGAGGTCACCACACCTCCAAGATTGACTAATACATAGAGAAAAATCCCTCTTCCTTTGAGAAATATGCGATAAAAGCATGCGGTCCAAATCCTATTACAATAGCATCAAACTTACATATATACTGCTTCACATTAACAACCAAATTCCTAAAACAGAGGCTTAATTTAATACAACTATTAGTTCAGCGGAACAACCTCCTCGAGAACCTCCACTTTACTTAACTAATCCTATCTATTCAGCGAGGTATTCTCCTCGAGAACCTCCACTACAACTTATCTATTAACATTTATTACAACATGATTTAGTCCTATATTCTATCACTATGTTAAGCTAGAAAAACATGGAAATTGATGGCTAAAGGATCCCACTCCTTTGCTTGTAGATTTTTTGTGTTTTTGGAATAAATTTGAAGATTTTACTTCCAAGTCTCATGCTTCTGCATCAGACTCCTGAGGACAAAATTCTTCATGGGCTCCTATCCATGAGCTCCTCTACAGAACTTCCTAGTTTTTGTAGCATCCTTTCTGTTACCCAAGTAGCTTCAGCAGTTGGTTGATCCTTCCATTTGACCAAATACTGAAAGTACTCCTGTCCTTTAGTTTTCTTGAACACTTTCTTGTCCAAAATCCTTTCTGGCTATAACTCTTTTGCTGTAGGTAACTGTTTTACCAAGTCAATCTCTTGTGTCTCTTGATCTTGTGCTATATCACCTACAGTTTCACCTTCATACTTGTACAGGTTTGCAGCATTGAAAATTGGAGATATTACAACATTAGGGGGTAATTCAGTCTCGTATGCATTTGCAGAAAACTTCCTTAATACTCTGCATGGTCCAATTTTCTTGAACTTTAATTTATCATACTTCCTTTCTAGAAAACTTTCCTTTCTAAGGTGTGCTAATATCAAATCTCCAACTTCAAATTTCACCTCTCTTCTTCTCATGTCTTCTCTAGTCTTGTACTTGATGTTGGTATCCTGTAGCTGTTGTTTTACTTGTTCATGTATTGCTTGCATTTTTGAAGCAAAATCTTCTCCCTCTGCACTTCGCATCTCATTTTTGAAGTAAACATAGATAAGCTCACAAGGAATTTACAAAGTGATACACATGAAAACAAAGACCTGAAGACCAGACTCAAAGGAAATTTGGCTCTCATTAAAGCCAGACAAGTGGTGTGGGATAAAATCATCCATGAGATCAACCAAAGTTGGGAAAAAATAGCTTTGATACATGATCAAAAGAAGCTCTATGTTGAATATTCCCCTTCTCCCCAGAATGACAAACAAGTTAGCATCACTGACTCACAGTATGTTAAGAAGGATATTTAGTTCTTGAATGAGAGAACAATCGAGGAGTTAAGGCCTCATGACATAACTGATAGAATAGAAGTAGTGGTAGATATTTCCACAGTTATCTTAAAAGAAGAATCTAGGGCTAAAGCATAACGAAGTTTAGCAAAGCTCCAGAAAGAGGTGGCAACCTTTGATGTCAAGTTCAATCAGCTCCTTGAATCTGTGTTACCTAACTAGTGGGGAGAAAATGGAGAGTTGCTCACACATGAATTGTACAACCAGAAAATGACTGAGACTAAAACGAGGATAGGTGAAGCTGTTAGGAAAACATCGGTCCTTAAAGGAACAACCATAACAAAATTCTTGGAGAAACAATTTCACCTTCTCGAGATTGTTAAGGGTATCTCTTAACGCAAACTAGATTATGCAGGGGTGAACAATCTCATACTTCACTATCGGCAATTCAAATTTGTCCCTCCTCCTCCTCCACCCATGTGGAAGGATGCAAGAAATTTTCCAACTCTCCAATGCTTCAAATGGTTCATCCACGAGGTTCTACAACTTTTCATCAAGCATGAACATCCTCTCGTCATCCTTGAAGATCATGCTTATTGTGCCAATTATGGCCTTTGATTTATCTTTTTAGTTATTTTTACCTAATGTTTGACTATGCTTTTAACAAGACATTTTATTATGATTAAGAGGGTTGTTCCTTTGCTCATGCTCTAATTTTGATACGTGATTTTTTTCAATGATGGAAAAGATCAAGAAGGAATATTTATTTAACGTCCCGTGTTTTAATGTCTTACTATATATACGTTCCTGACAAAGGAAAAAGGGTTTAGAATGCGGTGAAAGAAACTCTATGTTGTTTTTGAGAACGTCTCTACTTTTTTAAGAATGTATTTCTCAGATTATTAATAAAAATCATGGTTATTCTGTCATTCCAAGATTACAATATGCCTTCTCTCTATTACAATTCCATAATGTTCATGTTCTTCTCTGATTTCACGTCATGTAGTTGCCATATTTGTTTCTTGTGTTTTTATAGATTCACTTGAATTAAGATATTAGTGCAAATGCCTATATGAGTCCTCGAAAGCTAACTCTTTAATTGTGCTATGTGAATCATCACATCCATTCCTTTTCTTATCCATTATGTCTTTCCTAACTCGGAAAAGTGTAGAATTCTAGATATTGTGAGCTCTACGTGATGGGTTATTCTTTCTCTTTTGTCTTCTTTCATATCACTACTAAAGTAATTGATCTATAAATAATTAAGCTGCTTGGCCTTCTTGATTTATCTTTAATATTTCTGGGTATCATATGTATATGTGAATGTACAAAGAAATCATGGACCGTGTCTTTATTTGATCACTGAACCAATCAAAGTTATATATGTGTGTGTGTGTGTGTGTGTGTGTGTGTGTGTGTGTGTGTGTGTGAAGCCATATGTGATGTCTCCTTTTTTTGACTAACTGTTAGAGACATGCAAGATCTAGATGTTCTAGGCACTGGTTCCGTAGAAATCAGAGGTTGTCTCTAGAATCAACAACATCTTTTGGCGCAGTTTCCAAGGATGTGTTAGAGGATTTTTCCCCTGGGATACAACATTGAGGGACTCTTTTTTAAGGTGAGCAAAGATGTCCTAATTGAATATTAATTACCTTGGTGACTCCACAAATCCGATTCTCATTTATCATCCTAAATTTTAGAAAGCCCCACACTCATTCAAATACCTCTCAATAGAGAAATCCATCTGTATCTGACCCAGATAAATTGATTTTCAAAAGAATATGGAAGGAGAAACCCCCCACTACTGACGCCATTGTTTCGTCATTTTTTGAAGCCTCCTCGTCCGATTCTGAACATGCCATCATTCATTATTTAGATTTTACTCATAAGGTCCTAGTATATCCTACTGAAGATGATCTAGGACACCCTATTGTCCCATCATAAGTTAAGGAAGAAGAAGTCTCAGTTACAACTCCATTTGTTTCATTTCCTTCTCCTCCTGAGATTGGAAAAGGTAAAGCAATCCTCACTAGTAGCCATATTCATCACCCTATCAATTCCATTGTTCCAAGTTCAGCTACTCCTGCTACTATTATCCTAACTCAAGTACCTCTGGTAAATATCACTACCCACATTAATACAGATGGCAGTTCCAGGCTTCTTACTGAATAAGTATTCTCCTCTCGACTTGCCCCAACCCTTGAGTACCATGCCTCAGGACTACCTAAAAATTTTACCTAGGTTCAATGGGAAGGACGACACCACATCATAAAGACATCTTGAAACCTTTTATGCCTTTGCAAACAATCTAAATGTGGAACAATTATATGTCATCCTGAGGCTTTTTGTTCAATCCATTGATGGCGAAGCTAGAAAATGGTTTAAGGCCTTGCCTAATGCTTCCATTACCACATGGGAAGAGCTTGAAAACTCTTTCACATGGAAGAGGGGTGAAAAGAGAGATCACAAATATGTCCTTACATAATTCAATGCTATAAAGAAGAAACTAAACGAATATATCTCATAATTTATAAAAAGGTTCAACAAGAACTATAACAACCTGCCTGTCGAGATAAAACCTCCTCAATCTGCTACCCGTGTGGTATTTGTGGGAGCACTTGAACCTAAATTTGGTTTTACTCTAAGAGAGAGGAAGTCTCGCATGTTGGATCAACTCTAGGTGGATGCTCTTGAGGTAGAGGCAAATTTCACCTAGGCAGGGAAGTCATGAGGAAAGAATGACCTTGTGGAAAAGAAAAAGGGAAAAGAGGAAACATCCTCCTATAGCTAGGCTGTTGAGGGAAATGTTCCCCTAGGGCTTTTTTGGGTTGAAACCCTAGCAGACTGAAAGTTGTCTATAAAGAGAAACACACATTCACACAGCCATTATGCTATTATAAGCAAATTCTATAATATGAGGGGGTGTACCTTAGGTCCTATGTTTGAGAAGGTCCTTTAGGGTCCAAACCCTTCTTCAAGTTCCTTTCGCTCCTTTGTCCTGCAAAACAACCAATTCCAAAGAACACAACACTATATGGACAAAAACTTATAAAGAAATCAACTTCATGTTATAAAGAAAGGTAGTTAGTTATGAACTTTAAACAACCATTCACATATGAATTCCAACATGAATATCATAAACATAAAGAAATTTATATCAGGAACCAAGACGTGTTTCTTTTATTATAGACAAATAAAATGCATAAAAGGAATAATTTCACCTGAGTCACCTTTCACAAGCTCCAAGCAAAGCTTCCTTCCGGATCCGTCCAACCTCAAGCCTTTAACAAACTCCTTCCATGACTTACTCCATGATTTCATAAATAGTGGATGAACATCAACACACAAGGAAAAAAGGGTTTCCTGTACAAATGGGGGAAGTGCAGAAGGCACAAGGGTCTTCAGACCTGGTCAGGGAAAAATCTCAGTATAATAACCTTTCTCTCTCTTCTCTCCCCCTTTAGGCATTCCCTTTGAGGTCTTTTTATACCTCTCCCAAAGTAGTTTTTTAGTTGGGAGTTGGTTGGGAACAGTTGGGCCACGGGCACTAACAGGTGCTCAGCAGGTAAAACCCGCAATCTCCACCCGAAATTAAGGATTTTTATATTTTTTAAGTGTTTTAATACATATACGCGGGTTGGGTATATGCCTACCCGCGTATACATGTGTTTAACTCAGGGCAATGTCGTGTATAAGGGATAAAACACTGTTTTTAAATTTTGGACCAGGTCTGGAAGGAGGGGTTGCCCTAGGCCATGAGTGCAGTATCACAAACCATAAGAGTGAGATTTAGAGCTATAACATAGGCTAAAAAATCACAATAACTAAAGTGGGAGGAAATGGATAAACTGATTAAAAATTTATCACACAAATTAGTGAAGCTTGAGCTAGACAACAAAAGTCTCCCTAAATAGAATGACCAAGGCTCGAATTGAGGCTATAATCCACAATACATGAGACCACCTTTGCAGATACTACAAAGGGAATGAAAATATGAACTCTATCAAATCCCTCCTCCACTATAAATAGAGGATGATCTAGATGAACAACCATAAGACACCCATGAGATGCAGGGTAACTTGTACTCTTCCTTCTTAGAAGGGGATGAAGAAAAAAAAAAATCATCACGAGATGGGTCACAATAGGGATGCAACAGTCAATGAGGAGGGCATAGGTGACTATTGTAAACAATTTTTTGATTTCATGCAAGTGCAACTACATGAGAGGAATGATCTCATATCCTTAAGAAAGAGGTCGAGGGAACCAGAACAACAAGAGGACGTTTCTCCCCAAGATACTCCCACAACCCCTGAGAAAGGGAAAGGGAAGCTAGACCTTGACACATCCAAGGTAAAGCCCCTTTAATTAAAGAAGGCAATAGATTCGAAGAACACATAGAAGAGAAGCCATCGGCTCTGGTACAAGCTACTTGTGAAAAAAAAGACAAATAGAATCAAGGGGCATGGAGAAAGGAAAATCCGTAATGTAATTTAATTTCTACATTGAATGCTTTAAAATATTTCTCCTCACAACATCCTTATGGTATGTCAGACTTATGATAATGTAATTTCTACATTGAATGCTTTAAAATATTTATCCTCACAACATCCTTATGGTATGCCAGACTTATGATAAGGTCATATGATTACTTTAAGGCAGTAAGTATTTTAAATGTGGACATTTAACTTATAATGTTTCCAGTTGTGCGGAACTTTTTGAAACATTAAATTATGAGCACTTTTGTATTTTCTATGACTTAACATAGCAGTAACGTGTAAGATTTATAATATAGTTCTTCATCTTTTTATTTCTTCAACTGTATTCACCTTGGGGTGTGTGACAAAACTTCTCATGAAACAATGAATTGTTGCTCAACTTTACGTAGGACAAATGATCACAAAAGGGAAATATAGGAATGTTCTCCATCACTCCAAGCTCAAGAAGCAATTTTTGGAGCTGCTTCATAGCTCCTAGTAGAAGTAGCAACATACTCAGCCACTGTAGAAGATAAATCAACACATGCTAGTTTCTTACTAAAGGAAACCATTCCATAACCCAAGGAGAAGTAATACCCTATAGTGGACTTCTTAGAATTCTCATCTCTAACCCAATCTGCATGAGTTAACCCATGAAGACAAATATCTGTGTCTCTTTCATAGATAGGGTTGTAAGAAATGGTCCCACTAAAATAAAAAAGGAATCTCTTATGTGCCTTCTAATGGACCTTTTTTGGTTTCATCATAAACTGGCTTAATATATTCACAGTGTTTGATAAGAGAAAGTGACAACCACATTATATTTTTATCTTGATGTCTTCATAATATAGTAATAAAATAATTTGTAATATTGAAACTATAGAATTTTGATATTAAGTGTAAGTAGTGGTCTTGAGACTTTGAAAAATGTGATCCTGAGAGTGGAGTGTGATGCTAGAGGATTAGGTGGACTATACAAAGGACCCCTTTAAGGGGGTTCACATTTTGACTTCTCCTTGTGCATTTAAGACCCTTGGCCATCCTTGTAGTAGGTTCTTCCATTCGAATTCCATGGTATTTCGTGTTAAATATTTAAAAATCCCTAGATTTGTATGGAGAAAGGTGGATTAGGTTTGTAGGTTTTAACCCTGTACAAAAATTACCTGCATACGAATTCTAAAAAAGGAAAATAAACAATGCGAGAGAATAACACAGAAAACACATATATAAAGAGATTTTCCCTTGGATCCGAAAACTGGGACTACCAGATTGATTTTTCATTATGTTCCTTTCAATGTTACAATACATATTAATACACGCTGAAGCATCCAATACCATGGACCGAAAACCATCACGTCCAAAACCATGGACCAAAAACCATCACGTCCAAAACATGTGCATAACCCATGCACAAAACCATAGGTAGGTCCGTCCAACCTAATATAGGGTCCAAAAAAAATTTCCCCGTGGTGTTGCCTCAGATCTCGTAGAGGGGGGCTACCCGCCCCCCCTCAAACCCCCCCGCTACGCAATCAACGCAACGAAGGAAGGGCTCCACCCCTCGGTTAAATTCGTGGGCTAGTCGTGGAAAGAATATAACACAACCCAACAAGGTTGATTTTGAGAGTTTTTTGTGAGATTGATGTTCATATACCAATCAATACAAGCATCTTTGAAATCATATGAGACATATCTTTTTTGATGGTATTTTTCCTTGATGTCATGGTATATTGATGAAATAATATAGGCCTCTTGAATTTTACTTATCCTTTCTTGTAGCTCCTTGATCACCTAAGAATTTTTTTTGTATGAACTTGCCACATTCATGTCCATGATGATTAGAGGGAAAAAATTATAATGGATATAGCTTACTCAATACTCATCAGAAGCATAACATATCATATATCAAATCAAATGGGTCAAAATCCTTTTTCCAGTGGTGATAGTTTGATGGAAAGTTTAGGTCCCTATCAAAAGTAACGAGCCTTACAATTATGCAATTGTCAGGAAAAAAACCCTAGAATTGTTGATTTGAAATTAGTGATATCTTGACCTCTTGATCTTCGATTGAGACAACATTTAACTCGAGTATTTTTTGCAAATAATTTAGACCTACGAGTTCTTTCCATGAATTCATGCCAAAAAGATACAAAAATTTATTTAAATTTTGCAGCCATCAATTTTCCCTTGGAAAAAAAATAATAATCCACAAACTAGAAAAAAAATGACCCACTTTGATTCAGGAAAGGGCTTTCATATTGCATGTTAAATACCAAAATATATCTCTAAAAATAAAATTTCACACAATGGATTCAAGAATATTATGGAAATTCTCTTTTATTAATATCAAACCCTTAAGTTAGAGAAATACCTTACAGTTTGATTCCTTTTATGGAAGGAGTCCACTTATGTTCACTTGTCTCTTCGATGGAGGAACCTTCTAATGAGCTAATGCTCCGATTAGAATAATTTTCCCACAACCCATAAGGAATTATCCATCCATGTTTATAATTATCAAGATAATTTTAGAAAACTCTAACCATGATAAACTCCTAACTACCTAGTGGAGCTTTTTTAATGAGGTCACAATACATTTATTCAACACTAACTACCATAGTAGGCCTTATTTAATAATATAGTGGACCTAGTCCACCCTACATTGAATGACCTCCATTTTTATTATTCTACTATTATTCCCCTTTGGTACACTACATTTTCATCCATACTTTCACTCTTGCAAGCATACTAATTGATATGAATTTGGTCTATGCCTTCTAGGGGAAATCCTATCAAATGTTAGTGAAGCTATCTAGAAATTTAAAAAAAAAAACAAAAACAAAAACAAACCCTTCAAATGCTTATGGTGTTTTGAAACTAACGACATGTATATTTCTTATCTAATGTGATTTTTTTTGGATTGCCTCTATAAACATTAATAAAAAAGGTTCATAAAAAATGTAAAACTTATTGCCAAAAAAATGTAAACCTGAGGCACCATATCATTTCTTCAAATGAATCTAATAATGATCTTATTATGACAAGAGATTATTATGGCAAGAGATTCCTTGCAGGTTTGAGCAAAATCTTAGCTAAGATATGACATTATAACAATTGGCATCTCATATGGAATATGTCTTAATCAATTAGTTCAGGTTAAAAATAATATTTATTTGGACCTTTTTTATTTAGTTTTGAGTTTTTGTTTTTGTTAATTCTCTAATTTTGCAGGTTAACTTTTGTGCATGTTTATATGCTAACTTTATTATATGTTATCACTATTATTTTGCATATTCTAATTATGCCTTGCATAATATAAATGAGTCTCTTGTGTTTTTCAACTTTGTAGGTTGGTTAGAAATACTAACAAACAACATATTCTTTGTGAATGTGTGTTACATTGCATATCATCTTGGATTTTGTTTTAGAAATTATTTGTCTTATTCTTTTTTATAAAGATTTTGAAACATGGTAAAATTGTCATGAGGCTCCTCAATATGTAAGATTTTGTTTCTCATTTTGAATTCATATAGAATAAGACTTACTATTGATATTTTATATCTATATTCTACCAGTGAGGAGCATTATCATTTGTGAATATATCTTTTATGTATTCCCTTTTAAAGAAGTTTCTTATTTAAATGGTGTTTGTTTTCCAATGTTGGATTTGTTGTCATGGGAGTGGATGCCATGGGAGTGGAGATGTATTTTGACGTATTTAAATAAATGGTGAATAGATATAACATGTGAAAATATTGTTTAGTTATAATGATTACTTTCTCCTAAAAAATAAAGATAATTTATATTAATCATAGTGGAATCAACGTTGTGCACATTTGAATACTAAACATAGATTTGTGTATTTAAGGATTTCATATTAACTTGTTTTATTAATTGTACAGTTGTAATATTGAGTTCTCTTTCTAATATAACCCATAGATCCATCTTTACTCTTGATCTACCAAGCCCCAAGAAGGATCAAATATTTTTTCACTCTATGCTAGTATGCATATCAGGATATTTGATCCCTCTCAGCCCTTAGTATATCTAGAGTAAAGATAGATCTATGATGGTTTAATCCCCCTTTAAATAGGCTACACTCCACATGAATGCCATGGGTTAATACCATTGGTTCATACCATGTGGCATCTTTATTTTTATTAATATTAATATTAGGGTTAATAATGTTTTCTTTGCATGGTATTAATAATAATATGGCCAATTGTATTTGGCCCATAGGTTTCACCTAAATAAAACCTCTTTTTCAAGTCTTCTTTAAATATAAAGAGGTTTATGGACTAAATATAAAAAGAGGTTTTATTTATTTATCATATCTTTGAAGTAAGTATAAAACGAGGTTTTATTTATTTACCATACCTCCAGTTTATTTATATTTTTATTTATTTACCATACCTATTTTTTTAGGGTTCATAAACTTATTTATATTTTAAATTTATATTGTGTTTATACATTATAATAATCAGATTGATTTCTTAATAGAGCCCACATTAGATTAAAAATATTAAAAGTTAAACATTACATGTTAAATGTTTGCATTTACTTTTACTTTTAAGTTTACATGTTTATGTGAGCTCTACCCCTAGATTGGGTTGTAGAGTGCCTGTCGGAGATTATCATTATTGTAGTTTGCTTTTGACAATTCTTAATAAAATATATTTTCTTTTGCGTTGCTGTTTTTTTGCACGTGTATGGGTAATGATGCTTTATAATGGAAAGACAAATTTAGTGTATGTTTGGGGGGTTAGTTGAGTTTATATTATCCCTTGCTCAAAAAATGCACAATGACTTTTTTTGTCCTTGCTTGAAGTGTTCCAGCTGTTTTTTTTTTTCATCACTTTTAATTTCATTATATTCTTGGTCATTTTTTATGTCATTTTTCTGAGATCATTTTTTGACAGCATTATGAGAATTTAATTGTAATCATTGATCACTTGTGCCTATAATCATTTATGAAAAACATTATTTGGTATCCCAGTTTCAAAAGACAAACATGTAAGTATTTTAGGTTTTCCACTTGGGTTAAATTCTTGCATCTGACATGTTGAGTTCATAATGAGCATTTCTTGTAATGACTTCAAACCTTGTTATCTAAGTAAATTAATTTATTGGCTATCCTATAACAACAAAACTCAAAGTCATAAACTCAACAAGTCATTCACTGAAATTGAACTTAGATGGAAAAGATAATAAAATCACTTCAACTCATAATGAGCATTTCTTGTAATGACTTCAAACCTTGTTATCTAAGTAAATTAATTTATTCACTATCCTATAACAACAAGGCTCAAAGTCATAAACTCAACAAGTCACTTACTGAAATTGAACTTAGATGGAAAAGATAATACAATGGCTAAAAATTTAACAGATAAATACAAATAGACTTCAATGTCTCTGAACTTTCAAATATAAAAACCATTAACTAAAATGAAGATGAATTATCATCCACAATCCAGTAAAATCTCAGAAGATTACATAAAATATTCAATACAAAAATAGTTTTGACATAGCCCAAGGCACAAGATATATTATGTTTTAAATAGGCATAAAATAATTTTTATACTGCCCAAAAGAAAAGCTATATTAGTTAAATCCATAATCTGTGTTTATTGTGAGTAGCATCGAAGTAGTTTAAATTTCAAATTTATGCATCAATTGTGTTCTAATTTTATTTTTTTTCCATATAACATGGATATCAAAGCAGAAGTGATAAGAAAGAGATATTTTCATTTACTTTATGTAGAGATTTTTTCATCTCCATTTTACTTTATTTGAATATTTTATACACTTGTCGCAGCTTTATAAATGAAATTTTCATTATGGATCAAAACTTTGCCTCATACTGGATCACATAAAAATAGACTATCTATATTTGATCAGAAAGAATTTGCATTGGAAAACAAATAAATGTAAGCAATGCAGAATCATGCAGATTGTGCCTTAGATTTATACATGCAGTAATGAGTAAATGTTAAGTTAAAGAACTGTCACTGACATAGTAACTGATTGTGCAAAATAGTTGAATCTCCCAAATACTGCCTGGCACTTTAGGATTCTGGGCCATATCATCCAATTCCAAGGTAATTCTTGCAATTTTTGTCATTGAGCAATAGAGGCAAAATTATAATTTAGCACAGGATCAGCATTATTACTTTGAAATGGTGACTGCAAATTTATACTCAAATGCCGAGGAAACAGAAAAAGAATGAGCAAGATGGAAAATAAGAAAATGTTCCCTTTCCATGTGTTTTACATATTGAGATCCAAAGAAGGCTTCCTTTCCTTCTTGCTTGATTCAGTAGGCTTCTCCTCAGCGAATATATGGACCTTCGATCCTTCTGCGCCATCCAAAAGCGATTGAAATTTTGTGGGCATCCTTACTAGATCATCAAAACCAGTCGAAATGGTATCTGGGTTATTTGCACTCTGTAATATAGTAGAGGAATGAAGGCGTGAACTAGGTAGAGCAGTTGGTATATTTGCTTTGCTAACAGCTTCTAACAGAGTGGTAAACCGAACAGATTCCAGCTAAGGGGTAAACCCAAACATAGGACGAGGGTAGGAAGGAAAATGAGCAGTATATTTATTGCGAAAAAGCAAGTCAGAAGTACCAGGTAAGTGCCTTGTCATGGTATCTGACATCATGGAAGCAAATGTACTCTGTGATGCAACCGAGTCATGGAAGCTTGATATAAGTGTACCAGACTGAGGAACAATTGGAACCGTGGGGAAAGGGTTGGAAGGAAAAGCTGTATGGTTGCTGTGAACAAGTAAGTCAGAATTACCAGCTAAGTGCCTTGTCATGGTATCTGATGTCATGGAAGCAAATGTACTCTGTGATGCAACCGAGTCACGAAAGTTTGATATAAGTGGAGCAGACTGAGGTACAATTGGAACTGTGGGGAAAGGGTTGGAAGGCAAAGCAGTATGGTTGTTGTGAACAAGCAAGTCAGAGCTACCAGTTATGGAGGCTAGCATACTAGAGGATGGCGATGATTCCAAAATGGGACGAGTAGCATACATCCTGAGATCAGTTTCAACTGAGTTAGGAAAGCTTGACATAGGTGTCGCAGTTGGTATAAACTGAGGAACAATTGGAGCAATGGGGAAAGGGTTGGAAGGCAAAACAGAACAGTTATTGTGAAGAAGCAAGTCAGAACTACCAGATATGGGGGATAGCATAGTATGGGAAGGAGATGATACCAAAGAGGGAGAAGTAGCACCATATGGTGAAATACCACCATTATTTATTGCACCTGAATTGATCTCAAATGTTGTCCTGGACAAACCTTCTGTTTCATTTCGAAATTGTTCATCAGAGTTAATTTTAGCCCTTCGCTCATTCAGCTTTTCTGTCTCTAGAAAAAATCCACCAATATTTGAAATACTGGTATAAAATCTAGATGCTTTTCCAGACAAATATTTAGTTTCACCTCCGCCTTCTCTTCTAGGGTTCATTTTAGGCCTTCCTTTAGAACGCTTTCTCGCGTCCACAGAAATTCCACCAACATTTGAAGCACTGGAATAAAATTCAGATGTTTTTCCAGACAAATCTTTAGTTTCATCTCCGATTTCTCTTTCAGGGTTCATTTTAGGCCTTCCTTTATGACGTTTTCCCGCTTCCAGAGAAGTTCCATCAATATTTGAAGCACTGAAATCAAATTCAGATGGTGTTCCAGACAAATCTTTAGTTTCATCCCCATCTTTTCCTTCGGATGTCGTTTTAGGTCTTCTTTTCCGCCGCTTTCCGGTCTCCAGAAAACTGAGCACGTCGTTCTTGGACCTAAATTGGCGTCCTTTAACTGGTTCGTAGTAAAGCTGCAAATAAACAGTTGTTATGCTGAGATCTACGGGGAAGAAATGAAAATAAAATAATAATTCAAAGCAAGCACTGGCAAATACTTTCACTTGACTTTCATGGTTTAAACATTGGTGAAATTCTGAATGGCGCCCACAATCATGGTTCTAACATGCCGATTATGATTCTGGGCAGAACTGTGCATGACCCAAAATGTTCAGGCCAAATATACTGATGACCTGTAATTGGCCCCAAATACATGAAGGGTACTTGAACCTTGGTGGTTGGTACAAAATAACAGAGTTACCCGACCCTTAAAAACTGGTTACAAAATAACATACTGGCCAAACCCTTCAAAATATAAAATATCATGTTTAATTTGCACGGGAACCATTCTTGGCACAAAGTCACAGTGTTACATACAGCTGATGCAACCATGATATTCAAAATCTTTTTTCCTCCCCTATCCAAAAATCTTGAAAATATAAATTATTTTCAACTTAACTTTGATTTGCTAATCTTGATCAATTTTTTTTGCAGATTTGATAATGGTTTAATCTAGGAGCTATCATACCCAATAAATACCTTCCATCAATTTTCTGTAATTTATCAGATATTTCCATTGATATAAGAAAAATTATTTTCTGGAAGAAATTTTCCCTAAAAGAATGAGGGTGAGGAAGAACCACAACTGAGAGTAAGGAAAATGAAACAGTAAAGAAGAAAATTTCGTAGATTTGATAAGGAAATCACTCTTTTCCTTAGCAGAACAGAGAAAAGAAATGAAGACCTTTACCAAAGGCTAGCTAAAGTTCTCCCCTGATCTGTGTTATGACTATTTCGAATCTACCTATTTGATTGGCAGACAAATCAGTAAACCTGGCCTCTCAAATTTGCCCCTTCTATTTTAACTATTTTTCATTCATTACTCACCAGGTTAGGAACCTTCTCTAAGTAAAGAACAAGGGTAACCAGATCCAAAAGTTGGTCATTGATTTCAAACCAGGAGCATAAGCAGGAGAAGGGAGTAAGGGGAGGCAGATCCAAGAGTTGGCCATTGGCTTTCAAACCAGGAGCATAAGGTAGAAAAGGGAGTAAAGCATTTATCTTAATAGCAGCATTTATCTCATCACAGCAGAGAATCTGAAGAGTATGAAAAACAGCTTACCTAATAACTATTTGCGGATGAAACAGAGTACAAACTGACCTTGTGAGTACACCGAGAAACCAAATCCACCAACATTCCAACCAGCCTCATTTATTTCCAGAACCCTCATCAAAATTTGCCCATAATTCTGCTTAATCTAACAAATTGACAAATTTTCTAATTTTTTTTACCAATTTGATTGAATCTAATAAATTGATAAATTTTTAATTTTTTTACTAATTTAACTCAATTCAGTAACGGTGGTATAATTTGGTAACTATGAGCAAACTCTTTCACAAAGTTGGCTGGAACCCAAATCTAAACAAAAGAATAGCGGGAAAACCCACAAAATGAAATGATCAGCATCAGTTTTGTGTACTTCAATGGGCTAAACAACAATCAATTTCACCAATTTCACCAGCTAAACAGTGGTTGAATTTCACCGAGGTCACATTGAAGACATGCTATTGAATGAAAATCTCGAGTAAAATCGTGTACTTGCGCACCTCAGATTTAAAAGCAACATACAGAGAAGTTGAAAAAATAAATATTCTGAATCAAATATAGCTATAGCTTGTAAATAGGATGCACATTCTGTAGATACCACACTCTGATTTTGAGCGTCTTTGTTCTGAACTGCAACAACCTCCATTCTTTGATTGGTTTAAACATAGCTACAAATATATTTACTGCACATAATAGATCCGTCTCTAAAACTTCGAACAGCTTAGCAGAACAGCCATTAAAATGAAAATAAATTAAGGCAAGATGGTTGGCCTTCTACAGTTCAAAGAAAACACAAACAGAGGCTTCAATCCAATGCTAAACATGGAGGAAAACAAGTGGGTATCAGTACCTTATCTGCGTTGCCTGCACTGTAGCCTCCCTTTCTAATTCGGAGTTCAGTGATCCATCCTTTGGGCAGCCATTCTGGCGATTCAATTGACATGAAAGAATTCCGTAGTTTAAATGCTGTAGTCGTACGAGGCCTACTGTTAACTTGCTCTCCAGTGGTCTGAGCTTCAGATTTTGAGGGCCTTTCATCAGGATGAACAGTAGGAGCTTCATTCTCAGCTTCTTCAGGTTTGGTTTCCTCATGAGAAGGCGAAAGTGGCTTGGCAACCACATTGCTTTCTGAATGAATTTCAAAAGGATTTTCACGTAAAATGTGTTTAGCCTGTACCGTGCCGAGGATTTCCATAGTGGAGGGTCCAATGCAGATCGTATTCAAATGGATTTACAGTGTTAAAAGGTTAAAATACTGTATACAGCATGCAATTTTGATCGGAATTTTGACATTTTGATGGTAATTTACAGAATATTTAATTCCAGAAATTTTGGCATATTTTACGAGGCTTCAAGGAGACCCAGATAAGTGGAATATTGAAAAATGAATAACTTTTATTTTTAATATAATTCAATTCGTTGAATAGTGAAAAATAATAAAGTTGGACATTTTTTGTTTTAAAACATAAAAGTAAAACCAAGTAAAATATTGAATTTTTTATTTATTAATCCTTTTTAGAATCTATACTTCAATGTTTATATTCAGGTATAAGTTATTTATGAAAATAATAGAATTTTTTTGTCCACATTTTGATAAAATTTGGTAGAAAATTTTGAAAATTTATTTTACATTTGTTGGAGAATTTTGGATTTTTATAGTATATATTTCCATTATTAAAAAATAATTGAAACTCTTCGAAATTAAATTTCCTGAAAAAAGGATCAAATTCAAACTAAAAATGACCATCTAAACAAAATTGTCACCTTGAAAATAGAGAAAATTGTCACCTTGAAAATAGAGAAAATCTTTGTATAACAATCCTCTTTGTTTAATTTTTTTTTTTTCAAATTTTTGTGTTTTTTACGATGCCGTGCAATTCACTTCAATATAAGTAATAAAAAGTAATTTTTTTTTTTCAAGTAAGAGTAGAGCTAGGCCAATAATACATAATTTACATGACACTGCATCAACGTTGTGAGAGTTCAACAGTCAGCAGGGTAGGCAGAAACCAAACCACTCACCCAAAACCATGAAAAGCCTAAATAGGAAAAACCGGGGAGAAACCACCAAACAATTAGGGCAAAAGACCATATGGTAGCGCTGACGTGCACGAAACCTTGAACTCCTCGGAAGATGAGTCCACCGGATTTTTGATAGTACCGATTTCCATTATTAAAAAAGCAATTAAAACTCTTTGAAATTAAATTTTTTGAGAAAAGGATCAAATTCAAACTAAAAATGGCCATCTAAACAAAATTGTCACCTTGAAAATAGAGAAAATCTTTGTATAACAATCCTCTTTGTTTAATTTTTTTTTCAAATTTTTGTGTTTTTTTAGGATGCCGTGCAATTCACTTCAATATAAGTAATAAAAAGTATTTTTTTTGTTCAAGTAAGAGTAGAGCTAGCCAATAATACATAATTTACATGACACTGCATCAACGTTGTGAGAGTTCAAAAGTCAGCAGGGTAGGCAGATACCAAACCACTCACCCAAAACCATGAAAAACCTAAATAGGAAAAACCGGGGAGAAACTGCCAAACAATTAGGGCAAAAGACCATATGGTAGCGCTGACGTGCACGAAACCTTGAACTCCTCGGAAGATGAGTCCACCGGATTTTTGATAGTACCGATTTCCATTATTTAAAAAACAATTAAAACTCATTGAAATTAAATTTTTTGAGAAAATGATCAAATTCAAACTAAAAATGGCCATCTAAACAAAATTGTCACCTTGAAAATAGAGAAAATCTTTGTATAACAATCCTCTTTGTTTAATTTTTTTTTTTCAAATTTTTGTGTTTTTTTAGGATGCCGTGCAATTCACTTCAATATAAGTAATAAAAAGTATTTTTTTTTGTTCAAGTAAGAGCAGAGCTAGCCAATAATACATAATTTACATGACACTGCATCAACGTTGTTGAACTATGTGAGAGTTCAACAGTCAGCAGGGTAGGCAGAAACCAAACCACTCACCCAAAACCATGAAAAGCCTAAATAGAAAAACCCGGGAGAAACCGCCAAACAATTAGGGCAAAAGACCATATGGTAGCGCTAACGTGCACGAAACCTTGAACTCCAGGGAAGATGAGTCCACCGAACCGGGGGCTACAAAAAGCCCCAAATGATCCTCCGAGGGTCCACAAGAAGTCCCACCACAAACCACACTTAAAAATTTCAAACGGACTTAACCAAAATTATAAACATAGCACTCTAAACTTTTTCAGGTAGGAAATTCCCAACCAACTAGCACAACAAAAAATGTATTGAATAAATACCATTATAAATAATAAAAAGTATGAAATGAATACCATTTTATTTATCATACACCAATTTGGTGTTCCCTTGTCCCTTTGTCCCACAAACAAGGGGGTCTCATACACCAATTTGATGTTTGGCTTGGCTGTGACCTTAAAATTGGATAATAATAATATGAAATGACCTTTCTTACCCAAATTCAACAATAAAGTTTCAAGTCAGTGACCTTCAAATTGGATAATAATAATTATTGGCTTAGTCTAACTTATATATGAAATGACCTTTCTTACCATAATTCAACAATAAAATTTCAAGGAAGTTTGTGATTTTGTTGTTATTTAAAATACATTTTTAATGAATAAATAATTTTTTGGTGTAATCTAACTTATATATGAAATGATCTTTCTTACCAAAATTCAACAATAAAATTTCAAACAAGTTTGTGATTTTGTTGTTATTTAAATTATATTTTTAATGAATAAATTAATTTAGCTCCTTGAATTCACAAGGCACTTGAATTCTATAGATTAAACAACTTAAACTCAAGTTTTTAAAATCTCTTTCAATTTTTGATTAAAATTAACCAAAAAATCATTTTATCTATTAATTATAATATAAGATAGTAATTCTTTAAATATGATGTAATATTAATATATATTTAATTAATTGTAAAGTTGTTTAATATTTATTGTTAATTTAATTTGTGAAATATAATTATCACCTATAAAATCAATATTTTATTCTTCAATATCATCAAAATAACAAATAAATAATCTCCACCCGATCGGGTTGAGCAACGTGGAAGGGAGCGCAATTAAGAAACGACGGTGGGTAAGGCAGGTGACCGCAGGTGAGTTTCAAAACATGATGTTTACAGGTAAATGGATCGGTGAGAAGGATCCCCGATCAGGACGAAAGGACATCCGGGTACAGGAAATCGACGGTGGAGCTGACAGGTCGTCAAGCGCAAGCCCGAGGTATGATTGCATGGGGATAGGGTCCAGCAGAGCGAACAAGGATTTGAGATTTAAAGGCATGAAGGGGTAAGATATCAAGAAGGAAAGGTGGCGGAGCGGGATGCGAGAAAAGGCTCGCAGTGAAACAGGAAAGAGCGAAATTAAGAGGAGGTATATAGCGAGGAGAGCGGGAAGCTCACGGAGCCGAGAAGAAAGAGCGGGGATGCACAGGTTGAAGCAAGGAAGCGGAGACAGAATGGAAGCAGAGGGGAGCAGGGTGGCAGGGAGGTGGATGAGAAGCGGGGTAGGGGATGGAGACCAGGGAAGAGGATACCCGGATGCGAAGGGCAAACGAAAAGTGGAGGAGGGGCCCGAGTATTGCTATATTCCTGTCTATGAAGTCTCTGAGGGCGAGAGTGAAGACATTGCAGATGACCTGGAGATGGCTACACAGGAAATGAATAACAGCGGCTGAAACAAGAAAAGAACAAGAAACAGAGTTGCGAAAGGAAACCGGGAGGAAGACGAAGGAAGGCAGAGGACGGAAGTTGAGGAAGGAAGAGGCAGGCGGAGGAGAGGGAGAGGTCGTCGTGGCAGGGGTGGCAAGAGAAGACAAGGAATAGCAGAAGGACGCAGCAGACGGGGCCGCCGCTGTCGTGCAGGTACTGAGGAAGATGGGGAGATCGGAGTGGGAGCTGAAGGAAGACAGGGTAGGCAGACCATAGAGACAAGGGTTAGAACAGCAGAGAGAGAATACAATGAGAGGACCAACCCAAAAATTAGGAGGATAATTGAGCACTGGGAGGAAGTGGCCATCCAGGCACAGTCTGAGGAAGAAATGGAGGACTGGATGCATCTCATGCCAGATCCAGGGCACACCCGAGGTCGAATGACACTCTATAAGCAGTCGTTGCACCTATATTGGGTCATTAAAAGACTCATGGCCAAAGCCATGGAGTAGATCGCTGTGGAAATGGCTGAATTGTCGCAGGGAATTCCAAACTTGAAGAAAGAGCTGAAGAATATCGTAATCACCCTGCTCATGCAAGATAAGAGGCTAGAAGATCTACAACAGCAGCTTGAGGCGAATGGCTTGGTGATCAAGAAGGAGAAGGAGCGGCAAGAGGTCGCTGGAGAACAATGAAGAAAGGCATGTTTCTAGAAGTAGTTAGAAAATGCAAATCTTAGTTTTTGTTTAGCTATGTATAGGGTTTATGATCATATTTACTTGCAGTTATATGTCAGTAGTAACAGTTACAAGGCTAATGTTTATAAAGCTTGGAAAGACAGATTGAAAACCTTTTATTTTTGGTCAACAGTAAAAAACTATAGGTAGTCAATAAACTCAGTTTCCCCACGGGGCGGGTTGAGACCACCTTAGATTTGCAATGGTTTCGTTTTTTATAATAGAAAATGGCAACTCCTCAGCTTACAAAAAAAACAAATAAATAATCTCATATAAATCTAAATTGTTATTAAAAATAAACTCATTAAAAATATAATTTTATTAACTATTTAAAGACATGGATAGAAACTAATATATGTATTGAACGTGGTCTTTCCTCAAACCTCCATAAACTTACTCCATATCAATTAAGAAATATAGACATAAAATAAAAAAGGACACGTAAAACTCACACTTTCTCACTCAAAACTTCATTCCTTCATAAATATATAAAATACAAATCTTGATCAAGATAACAAATACATATTACAGTAGCCCAAAGAAAGAGATTCGATCTCCAAAATCCAACCAACTCCAAAAAACTTACCACAACTAACTCACTAACTCACTATGTAGAGAAATAAATATAAATCAATTTTCTAAATCAAACTTAACACTAATTATCATAATACTAACTCTCCATCCTGAGGATAGTGTTAGGTACAAGTAATCCAACTCAAGATACACAAAATTCAAATTTTGGCTTGGGTAGATTTTTTTGAAAATATTAGTGATATTGTCTTTTGTATAACAATATTCCACGTACATCTCTTTGGTTTCTAATAAGTGGTATGGTCTCAATGTGTTTAGACTTCTCATAAAACAACGAATGGTTGCTCAACTTTATGTAGGACAAATGATCAAAAAACATAAATGTAGGAATGTTCTCCATCACTCCAAGCTTAAGAAGAAATTTCTTGAGCCATATTGTTTCATAAATCCTAGTGGAAGTAGCAACATGCTCATCCTCTGTAGAAGATAAAGCAACACATGCTCGTTTTTTACTACAAGAAGCTCGTTTCTTACTACAAGAAACCATTCAATAACCCAAGGAGAAAAAATAACCTGTACTAGACTTCCTAGAATTCACATCTTCATCCCAATTTTCTTTAGTAAACCCATGAAGACAAATGTCCTTGTTTCTATCATACACAAGGTGGTAAGAAATCGTCCCACTCAAATAACAAAGGACTCTTTTATGTGCTTGTCAATGGACCTTTTTTGGTTTCATCATAAACTGACTTGATACATTCACATTGTATGAAAAATCAGGATGCATACTACACATGTAAAGAAGTCTTCCAATCATTTGACGATATAATGTACCATCCACTTCTTCATTTCGATCATCAACTCCTAGTTTGGTACAAGGATCCATGGGTGTGGAGATGGATTACAATACTCCATTGTAAATTGTTTTAATACCTCCATATAAAATTTAGCTTGAGTCAACATAAGTTGACTCTTATCGTGCCATACTTCGAAACCAAGGAAAAAATAAAGGGGGCCCAAATCCTTCATTTCAAATTCCTAGCACAATTCATTTTTCAACCACAAAATTAAACGATCATCATTTCCTATTAGGATAGGATCATCAACATACAAAATGATAATGAAAATGCTATCATCATCACAACGAAAATATTGATTAGAATTAGCATAATATTTATTTATGCCTTTTTCCAAGAAACTACTCATCAATCCAAGTGTACCATGCACGAGTAGCTTGTTTAAGACCATACAAGGCATTCTTTAACATGTACACAAACTCCTCTTTACCAGCTACTTCAAATCTCTGTGGTTTTTTTTTATGTAAGCCTCTTAGTGCAAAACACCATTTAATAAAGAAGGCTTTACATCCATCTCGTGAGGATTCTATTGTAGCTGCTACAAACACCCTCCAAAAATTTCCCCATCCTTTGATTTTAGAGCCTTCGCTCTTTCCACAAGAGCTTATCTTTCATTGTCGTCAAGTATTCATGTTGCAGTCAAGACTTATCTATTATGTTGTGCTTGTGATTCCTTGTTTTGATCCTAATCCAAACCTTTGCATTCGCAAGTAAGCTTATGCCCAGACCTTGCAACATTGTTGGGCTCGCCTCTAGAAACTGTACAATCCAGAATGGTAGGTTTTCCTTGAGCTTAGAAACTGTGCAATCGTGGATGGCAACCCGACCTTAAGCTCAAAAAATGCACAAAGCTTCCCTTGAGCTCAGAAACTGTGTAATTCATTGAGTCAAGAAGTTACCGAGTGGTTGGAAATTGCACAATCCTTCTTGGCAATGTTAATGGCTTGTTTCCTAAAAAAGAAAAAAAATCAAAAAGCATCCCTAGAAAATAGAGAGTGGAAAATTAGTTTTCCGAAGGATGACATAACTTAATATTTTTGGAATTTTGTCAAGTGTCGCTTTTTCCTTGATTTTAGGCATGCACGTCGTAAACCCTAACCAAACTAGATATATATAATGGACGTCCCTAGAGCTCATTTTTGCATTCGGTCATGGAGATCTAACCTTCTCAAGGATATCAAGGAGCCTTCGGTGGAGTTTGTGACACTTTTCCAAGTGATTTTTTCTATTGTAATCTTTTGTTGCTTTTTCGGTTGCTTTTTGTTGTTTTGCTTCTATGAGTGATTTTTTGCTTGTTTCTTTCCATGGTTTCTGGTGTTTTAAATTATATTAGATTGTACATGTGTTGGTTCAGTCTGTCATTCACCTTTTACAAGTGTTGCATCAATTTTCTTGTTTTTTCCCATTAGTGGTCACCGTTTTGGTGACTCTCCATGCATATTTATTTTTCCTTTCGCATGTTGATCTTCTACATTTTATTTGTACTAATCTATCTATCCTTATTTAGATCTACACTCTAACTTGCACCATCACTCAGATCTTCCAATTTCCCATACTCTTTCTGGGCAGATCTCCCCTCCCCTTGTCCAACAATTTTCTTGTCTGGCTAGGAATTGTGCAAGTCCAAGGCTCAAGTTTGATGCATGGCCTTTGGGATTGCACAATGCAAAGTGCGTAGCTAGCCCAACTACACATTTCACAATTCCATGGCTCAAGCCTGTCCCTTAGCCACTGAGATTGTGCAATGCACATTCTTTCCCTTAGCCTACCCAGCCTAGGACTGTGCATTGTGCAATCTATGGCATCAAGCTACTCCTCTTGCTACTTAGATTATGCAATGCGTAGTTCATGCAATCAATCCCTCTCCCTTCACCTCAAGAATTGAGAAATATTTCCCTTCAGTCATGTGGTTGCTACTATGATCTTGCTTTGTGAGCCATTTTGTTGAATCTAATTCATGTTTTCCATGAACATTTTTCCTCCTACAAGTATTGCAGTTGTTGAGAACTTCTCTTCATTAGTTACTTTCACCATTGAAACAAAGAGATCTACTTCAAAGGATACTACTAAAATTAACATAGAGGAAGTAGTTGAGAGTACGCCAGTGAACTTGCGAGTTTACTTAGACATTCAACTATTCATAGAGAAAGAATCAAACATCACATGGCAGAAAGTGAATGAAGCATTCTCAGCAAGAAGCTTCAAAGCAGAACTTGAAGACCAACAAGTGTATATCAATGTCCAAAGGTCAGGGTTACATAAGGTTGCATGTAGGTACTTGACTTTCCCATGTGTAGACATTGTCAACTAGATATTGTCTCATATAGATCCAGAGTCTAGACTTTGAACAATGCCAGCAAACAAAGGATTTCTTCTTTTCTGGAACCATATTACCATCTCATCTACCATTTACCAAACCTAGAATCGCTCATGGATTATTACTTCTATGATGTAACCAACTATTAGAGGATAAAGAACATTGTCAAAAGTTGGGTGAGAGATCCAGCAAAGTTCTGTCAGACACCCACCAACACCTACAAGACAAAATTCCTCATGGGGGCCTATTAACTCTTGATTGTTCTATGTTGCAAATTCTATGGTCAACAAAGCTCTAAGACATTTCCTAAAGGGTGGGAATTCTTACTGAACCAGGTTGTGAATGAAGGAAGACCATTCAACTAGTCAGACTTGTTGGTTCAACAGCTGAAGATCCATGTAGCTATTTCCATGAATCCTCCCAAGGGAAAGGAAGCTAAATTTTACATGACTACCTATCTACTGGATGTAATCTATGCTCGCAATTCATTTCCTAGCATGAACTAGACCTAGAAACCAAGAGAGTTTGTCGTGCACATCTACTGCAACTTTATTTTGGTGTGCAACCATAGAGGAGTAACGGGAAAGATGAATAATCACTTCTTGATTTTGTAGGTTTTAACCCTGTACATAAATTAACTGCATACAATTTCTAAACCATAAAAAATAAACAATGCGAAAGCATAACACATAAAACACATATACATAGAGATTTTCCCCTGGATCCCAAAATTGGGACTACCAGCTTGATTTTTCATTATGTTCCTTTAAAATTTATAATACATATTTATACATGCTGAAGCATCCAATACCATGGACCGAAAACCATCGTGTCCAAAAGCATGTGCAAAAATCATGCACAAAACCATAGATGGGTCTGCCCAAACTAACATAGGTTCCAAAACCAAAATTTTCCGAGGCGTTGCCCCGAACCCCATAGGGTGGGGTTACCTGCACCCCTCAAATCCCCTGCGACCCCCCCGTTACGCAATTGGCACAACGAAGGAGGGGCTTCGCCCCCCTCCTAACCCCCTAGTTAACTACGTGGGCTAGTCATGGAAAGAATATAACATAACCCAACACTCTCCCACTTGTTGTTTTCTTTCCACAGAGGGCCACAAGAGAGCTTATTCATTTATCCAACCTTGCAATGTCCAAAGAACTTCTCAGAGCTCACAGATTTTGTCAACGCATCTACATTATTCTTCAAAGTGTCCACCTTTACCAACAACACCTTTTTGTATTCTATCATATCCCTCACAAAGTGATGCTGAACATCAATGTGTTTTGTCTTTGAATGGTAAGTAGGGTTCTTTTCCAAGAAAATTGCACTTTGGCTGTCACAGTCTATTCTTATAGCTCCCCATACTTGAACACAATCTCTGCAACCAAATTGCTTCCTTGCTTGCATGAGTGGCTGCTATGTATTCTTCCTTTGTAGTTGATAGTGCCACTACTAATTATTTCTTACTCATCCAACTGACTGCACTTCCAAATAGGTTAAACACATACCCACTTGTAGATCTTCTCTGATCTAGATTCTAGCCCAGTCTGCATCAACAAAGCCACATGTATCCAAAACTCTGTCCAATCTTGGTCTTTCTTGGTAGCACAAACCATAATCACTAGTGCCACACAAATACTTGAAAACCCGCTTCATTATTGTCCAATGCTCCTTCCCTGGTTTTGACATAAACCTGCTCAATACTCCCACTGCATGTGCAATGTCTGGTCTAGAACAGACCATCACATACATCAGGCTACTGACTACACTTTCATATGGAACATGGGACATATCCTCTTCCTCTTCTTATCTCTTGGGACACTCTTCAGCAGATAAATTTACACCTACAGGAATAAGAACCTTCACCGATTTACTATCTTGCATATTAAAGCTCTGCAATATTGTCTCGACATACTTCCTCTAGTTTAACCAGAGCTTCCTCTTTGCCCGATCTCTTTTAATTTCCATGCCCAAAATATAGTTTGCAGCACCAAGATCTTTCATGTCGAATTTGGAGGACAATTGGGTCTTCAAATCTTGGATAATTTCTTTGTCATTTCCAACCAGCAACATATCATCCACATACAAGACCAGATAAATAACACGGTCACCAATTAATTTAAAATACACACAGTGATATGCTTTCCTTCTGGTGAAGCCAAGTCCCTGTATAAATGTATCAAATTTATGATACCACATCCTTGGTGACTGTTTTAACCCATACAGAGACTTCTTTATCTTGCATACCAATTCTTTCTTACCCTTCACCGCAAAGCCTTCAGGTTGCTTCATGTAGATCTCCTCTTCCAGATCTCCATGAAGAAATGTTGTCTTCACATCCATCTGTTCTACCTCAAAATCAAAAGCAACAACAACAGATAAAAGTAATCTAATAGAAGCTACCTTGGCAACAGGAGAAAAATTATCAACAAAATCGATTCCTGACACTTGGGAATAACCTTTTGCTACCAACCGAGCTTTGTATTTCTCCACCTTTCCTTCTACATTTTTCTTCTTCTTGAACACCCATTTTCTGCCAATGGGTTTCCTCCCAGTTGGCAACTCCACCAGATCCCAAGCCTCATTTTTGTGCAAAGATGCCATTTTATCAACCATGGCCTCTTTCTAGAGTTTTCCATCCTTTGAATCTACTGCTTCCTTCACAGTTTTGGGATAATCATCAGTAATAGATAAAGCACAATTTGAACAGAAAGTAGATGGACTATACCTTTATGGCTGCCTTCTTTCTCGAATTGATATTCTCACACCCGGAGTTTTTGACTCTTCATCTTATGATTCCTCCTCTGTTGTAGAGTCTGATTCTTCCTCCTTTAGCTCAAACTCTATCTTCTCATGTTCCTTTGGTTGGACTTCATGTTTAATAACATATTTCACCTCTCTAAACACCACATCTTGGTTGTACACAACCTTCCTTGTTATTGGGTTCCAAAGCTTATAACCCTTTAAACCATCTTTATACCCAATAAATATGCACTTTTCAGATTTACTATCCAACTTGGTTTGTTTCTCCTTTGGAAAATATACATATGCATCACATCCAAATACCCTCAGATGTGAAAGAGAGGGTTTCTTACCAGTCCATACCTCTTGTGGAGTCTTATCCTCCAACACTGATGAAGGTGATCTATTGACTACGTAACATGCTGTCTCCACTACCTCTGCCCAGAATTCATGTCCTAACCCAGCACCACTGAGCATGAATCTTGCCCTTTCCATCAATGTCTTGTTCATTCTTTCTGCAACTCCATTTTGCTAAGGTGTATATGGAGTAGTCTTCTACCGTGCTATACCACACTTCTTACAAAATTCTTCAAATTCCTTTAAAAAACTCTTCACCGTTATCTGTCCTCAACACCTTTATCTTCTTCTCTGTCTGGTTTTCCACCAGAGCCTTAAATTCTTTAAACATGTCAAAGACTTCAAAATTCTTCTTAAGGAAATATATCCATGTATTCCTTGAGAAGTCATCTATAAACGATACATAGTACATAGAATTACCCAGTGGTGGAACCTTCACAGGTCCAAACACATCATTGTGCACAAGCTCTAATATTTGTTTCGCCCTCTTACCACCAGAGGGGAAACTCACCCGATTTTGCTTCCCATATACACAATTTTCACAGAAATAAAAATCTAGAGAGCTATTACTCATACCTTCTACCATACCTTTACCATTAAGTATTCGAAGGCCCTTCTCTCCAATATGTCCAAGCCTTTGATGCCACAACATCGTCTTCTCTCCATAGACCACTAGATTTTTTGCACCACTTTCAGGAACCACGGAACTATTGCACCCATCAACAACAGTGCTACCTTGCAGCTTGTACAGAGTTCCAATTCAAACTCCCTCCATCAATACCAATGCCCCCTCAAACCATATTGAAGGTATCCTTCTCGAACACTTTTTTTACACCTACATCATCTAGCTTGCTTACAAAAATCGGATTTCTAGATGTCAAGTTTTTCAGGGAAAAAGGAAGTTGCTTCCTCTTCCTCTGAAACCAGTCGTAGTAAACGCACCTTTCTAGTAGTGGGGGCTTGATTTCATATGAGAAATTCATCCTACATCATCAGCACATCACAAATGGATTTTGACGGCTACCAATTACTTCACTAAGTGGATTGAAGCCATTATGACAAGGCAAGCTACGGACACTGTAATCATTCAGTTTTTAGAGTCCAATATCTTGTCTTGTTTTGGTTGCCCTCACAATGTTATTACAGATAATGCAACATCATTTAAGTCAAAGTGAATTATTGAGTTTTTCAACAAATATAATATCACATTGGGTCTCCACGGCATACTATCCGCAGGGCAATGGACTAGTTGAGTCTTCAAATAAATTCTTGGTAAACACTATTAAGAAGATGTTGGAAGCAAGCAAAAAGAATTGGCATCGGAAGCTTGTCAATGCTTTGTGGGCCGATTGAGTGAGCAGTAAGAAATCCATAGGTATGTCGCCTTTTGAGTTGGTTTATGGTACTGATACAGTGTTTCCCACATCCCTTGCAGTCGCAATCATGAGATTATTACAAGAAGCTGGTAGTGAAGAATATGATATTCAGCACCGGATTAATCAAATGATTCACCTTCAACAAACAAGAGAAGAGGTTTCTCAAAACACTTTCCAGCTGCAAGAAAAGATAAAGAATATTTAGAAGTCTTTCTGAAGTCATGCAAGAGTTATCCCTTAAATTAAGGAGATAAGATTGAGTTATATTTGAGTTGTAATTACTTAACTCAGTTTACTGAGTTAAGTCCAATTAAATTAGTTCCAATAAACTGAGTTAAGCCCAGTTAAATTAGTTCCAAACTGTTTGACGAACTAATAGTGAATTAACAGTTAGTTGATGCATTAATGCACTCAACTAGTGCTACTCCAGTTAACTGAAGATTCCCTCATCAGTAACTCATGCATGTCTATTATGAGAAAGACCCAGTTAAGATTTGTTCAAGGACAGTGTACTATCATTTGCATGTGTTTTCTCATGGAGAAAAGTCATGCATGCAATAAAGGATTCATCCTTGAGGAATGCACAGTTTTGAAGGTTTATTTTTCCACTTGGTAAGAGGCTAATCATCAACAAGGAACAATGCAAGGAAATAGGAGCTTGGAGGGAAGAGAGGAAGGTTGGAGAGAAACCAAGATTGCTTATGACCATCTGTGAGGATTGTACTGAGAGCTAGCTAGCTATGAGAGCTAAGGATTTGTATAATTCCTATGTATTACCACCATGTATGATAATACAATAGCGTGGAGTTTTTATCTGAGGCTTTCCCCAAAGTATTTTCATGTATATTGTGCCATTGATTCTTCTTCTTTTGATTATATTATTCAGCTCTATATTTAAGCTTCTACAAATTGATAGTAAAAGTAGGTTATAGTATTCTGCTTTGATTTATATTGCATTATCGGGTTAACCTATCACAGATTTCTACAATTCTAGGTGTAAGCTCACTAATTATGAGTGGATCCATTGTACTCCCAGGTTCGTATCCTGAATATGTGATGAATGCAACCTCATTGTGATCTCCAAGGCTTCTACCTATGTATCTATTTTCCGTTATGACAGAATGATTCTCAAATGGACTAGAAGCAACGCAATAAACCAGTCGTGATGTTGGTTATCCGAGATCTACATGTTAGTCTGTCTAATTTGGCACTTCAACCTCTAATCAAAGTCCCAAGGTGTCTCTTCCACCTTCATCATGATCTCTTTGAATTCAATCACTGACTGTGAGTTAGACTTATGCTTACTAAATTCTTTTTTCAAATTTGTCTTAGTCTCTACTAGTGTTGCAAGAGGATTATCAGTGCAATACTTAATGTAACAGGTTAGCGCGTGATCGTGTAAAGAGGTAACTAATTTTTCCTTCTTTATCTTATCATCGGTGATCTGTTGTGTTGTCCATACAACATTTGCAACAAAACAGAACTGCTTTGGATCTTCACTTCATATGCCCTTGAATATCAACATATTCATTGTGTTTGCCATGTTGAATGGTGGTGGTGGAGGTGGAGGTGTGAGAAAAGGTTTATGCGGCAGAGGTGGAGGTGGAGGTGTGGGAAAAGGTTTATGCAGCAGAGGTGGAGGTGGAGGTGTGGGAAAAGGTGTATGCAGTAGAGGTGTAGGTGGAGGTGGAGATGGAGTGGATGGATGATTTTTTCTAGGAATCCCCTAGTGATTAGCTGAACAACGCTTTGCGGCATAGTCTGCCCCGCGCCTTCATTGTCGTTTGAAGGAGGTTCAACCAATGGACTATACTATGGTCTTGCTCCTTTGTGATTTCTAAAGAATCTTCCACTTTGCATAGCTCCGAACATCAAGGTAATGGCATCACCTATGTTTGACACAACAACATTTTAATCCAAGTATTCAATGATCTTAAATACTTACCTCATGGTCCTTTGAATAATATTCACTCTGCTTTATTATATCGGACTGAGGTATCAACTACAAATTCTGTAACAAATCCTCCAAGAATTTGATCGATATAATGATCGACAGCCCACACTATCTTGTTGTCAGAAGCTTCTAGTCGTCGCACTAATTTTGGAGTCCATACTATAGGACTGTCAAGCTTCCACCTTCTTTGACTGTCTGTCAATTTGGCTAACCACTCATATAGTTCAATGGGGAATGTGCAGAAGAAGATCTAATGTATCTCAGTGTATAGATACATGTTCAACCATTCATCCTTTGATAGGCATGAATTCTTGTTTTCTTGCGCCGTGAACTTGTGAATCTTGCGATTCAACCACTTTTCAATTACTTTCTTGGTCGGATTCTAATGGTTCGACATGACACATCTCTTTCAGCAGATCTCAGTCCCGACAACAGCACCATTTGTTGGATTAGGGGGTCCTAACCCAGGTTCAGATTTATCTGCGCCAACCAACAAAACCCTACACTACTCACCCTTTCGGAAACAACCCGCATAGTGCAGGTTGCAGTCTCACCCAAAGTAGTATGGGGTGAGGCAAGAACCAAGTTTCTGCATCCAGAGACTAGTGTGATGTCTTCCTACACCTTAAATATGTCTCCATGCAGATCAACGGATTCCTAGGGCTTGTCATTGTAACTCTATTAAAACGGCCTTCAAACCTTCGTGAAGGTCCATGATCAGTCCTTACGAACCTATAGCAGTCGATCTACCTACTTACGTGCATCAGAAAGAAATCCTAAATTGGTGTTCGCGCATATCTACTTAAGTCATCAGTAAACATAAGAGAAATCACCAGAGTCTTCATGGAAGTGTTTAAACATTCATTGCGTACATTATTAAGACTGATTCAAGATAATCGCATAGGATTCAATCAATATTTCATAAAACAAATTATTTATCAGCAGCATCTCGCATAAATATATATGAACAGAAATACTCAAGGATTCTTCAGAAAATTGTCTCTATTGATCTCAATTCAGGGATTACAGACTTAAACTTCCCTGCGCACACAACTGTAGGGGTCCGCTCACTTAGTTGTGGACTCTACCTAGGCCTCTGCGCATTCAGTTGTAGAGCCCCCCTTTCCCTACCTAAGCACAAAATGTAGAGCATTCCTGTCTTATCTTCTACCCAATATTATTCAATCAACCCAATTCTCTATCTTTCTTTTTTTTCCTCTTTTTTATTCCTCTCGCTAAGACTCAACTATTTATAGACTTTTTCATAAAATGCCATGGTCCGCGGACCATGGGTGCATTTCAAAACTAACTCAAAACTTTACTTAAAACCAAATGCTAAACCCCTTTGAATTTTATTTGACTATGTGCTCCACATCCACAAATCGTGGAGACTTTACATCTTTTACAAAATTGTACCAAAATTTGGGTTATCTAACCCCAAACTAACCCAAGGGACCCCATCCCAACAATGAAGTATAAGAGTGTGACACTAGTTGGGCATAATAGGACTCTAGTAGATATTAAGCAAGCACTGATAAGATAATTTCATAGGCCCAAGTCGGAGTCCCAATCCATCAAGCAGAGTTCAGGAGAATCAGTATCGGTCTTTGACCAGTAGTTTAAGGTGTTGAAGGACAGGTTGACATTCAAAATTTAGGATGTGAAACACAAAGAATGGTTTATTTTTAGACTACTTCCACACATCAGAATACCCTTGACACAATAGAGAATTGGTACGTATTTAGACGCTTTAGAACTAGCACTAAAATTAGAAGCCTCACCAACAAGTGGGAGTGAGAATAATGGTATGGTGCAGGTATAGTCCCAACTAGCCACGCTATCTTCTCAACTCTAAGATTTGTAAAAGGGGAAGGAAAAGTGAGAAGAAGTATGATGTACCATTTTTCAAATGGAAGGTCACCATACGAACAAATTCAAGTTGTTGACAAATTATATGGCGACTAGCACAGCAAACCCCCTTGTGTGGGGAAAGGGAATGTGGTGCAATATTTGCAAAGTATGGGGCCATATACCATCTAGATTCTTGATGATGCAAAAATATGAGGCCAAGGCGTGGACTTTATTTTGTAACTTCTGCAAGTTGGTGGGGCATGATATTCATCACAACTACACACTAGAGTTAATATGCGAACATTCCTTTGATTATTTCCAAGTGCAGGGTCCTGAAGGGGTGGATTTGTGACAAATGGAATTAATCATCTTGGGCACAATCAAGACAGGGAAATTCATCAACAAGAGCAAGGGAATGGTATGGCAGCTAGAAGACCTAAAGTACCTAGTAGGGGAAGAGGAGGATTTGGTTGATGTTAGACAACTATAATTTGTTACAATTGCATACAACAAGGAGATTTGGCTTAGGATTGCACCAATCCATGTTGCACATGTATTGATTATAAGTCCTTAGATCATCGAAGACAGAATTTCCCTTAGTTGATTACCAAGTGGTAGGAAAAGAAGGTTCCCAACATCGAGATGATAGTCGTTGAGTTGTAGAGAGCTCAATAGTGGGTGGGCATGATAACATGAGGAGTTGCAAAGATAGTAGCTAACGTCACGAGACATTCGGTGCAGTAACCTTAGTGGGTAAGGAGAACTTATGAACTGCCTTTGAAGCTTGACCTCGTTAGAGAGAAGACCACGTACAAGGAGGCTCGATGGGAAATAGTCATGGAAGAATGGGACATACAAAAAGCAAGGCATGAAGTGGTTATGTCAGATATATTTGATACCACTATGGGTAGGGAGAAAAGGACCATAGTAGACCTAGTCTAGAGTCAGCTACATAGCTTCTTAGAGTTATTCAAAGATCTCCAAGCATTAGATAAGTTTACAAGATTAGCAGAGCAATGAACTGGGGCAACGAAAGATACTACTCTGTGAACTTCACCGAAGGTCATGAATCAATTTTCTCACAGAAAGAGGACCAGCAAAAAAATTTGGTTTGGTGCACAAATTGGTGAGTATGAGATGGATAATATTGTTCTAGATTTGGGATTAGACGTAAACATTCTATCGAAAAATAACCTGGGAAATGATGGGGAGACCTAAGCTGATGTGGTCTCTGATTTAAGTCAGATTGGAAAATCAACATTAGATTTTTCCCATTAGATGGTTGTCAGGGATGCCTATGGACATCGATGGGGTATCAAACATAGCCAATTTCGAGGTAATCAAGATTGTGGACGATACTGATCCCTATCTAGATCTTCTATGAATCGATTGGGCCTTTGATAACTAGGTAATTATCAGTTTAAAGAGAATGGAGATGATTTTTTAGGGTAGATATATTAGGGTCATTACACCATTGGATCCACAAGAAGGGAATCGATATGTGGAGCTCGTAAAGGAGAATTAAGTCAAGAGGATCTAGATAATATTCGTAATATTACAGCTCAAAGAGATGATCATGTAAACTCGATAGCCAATGGAGTAATAAGTTGGTGTAGCATTCGTTCTTGTGCATCTGACTCAGAGGAGGCCTTGGAGAATTGGAAGAATGGGCTACATGAAGTCAGCACCAAGTGACATGCACATATTACAAGGATGATATGCTGGATAGGGATTGAGGTGAATAACCCACCTCAATTCGATGAGCCATTGGAGGTATATATTCTTGTGTCAGAGTATGAAGAGCAAGTACCAAAGTGTCAAAAGATTCCCATGTTGTATTTTGTGTTACACACTACACTAGCCATATGGCAGGTTGTTGGGTCCCTATAATACTAGTGATTACCCCACTACTATTGTAGTTGCATCCCTTATTAATATTGTTGTGCCCCTATTATCCCCATATTGTTATTATTGTGCCTCATAGAATCCCTCTATTGTTATTTTTGTGGCTTTATATTATTATTGTTAGGTCGGCTGGGTTATATTGTGACTCCTTAGACTCCTATATATAGAAAGGAGGTTGTCATTTGAATCATTGAAGAATTGTTCATTTATGTAATGTAAAGGAGGTTGCCCCCTCGAAGAGGCTGAATTTTAAGGCGTTGATCTATCTTTTCTATCTTTTCTTGAGCTGGTTTCATAACATTTGGTATCAAAGCTTTGGATTCTAGGGTTTCACTGCTCCAAATAGGTCATCGTGGAATTTTCACGATAACTTGTTTCCTACGACGTTTCAAAAGCTAAAAAAAAAACCATTTGAGAAGAAATCGAGCTAAACCTCAGTTCCAAATTTCAAAGCTTTTCACACTAAAGTTTCAGAGATATGATCTGAGGAAGTTGGTCTTTTTGCAGACTCCTGAATTACATTCCAAGCATGCGACCTGGGGAAAATCGTCATAAATTTCTCTCTGAGCATTGTATTCAAATTTCATAAGAAGGTACAGAAAGAGGACAAACTATAGTTTCTTGTATATATTTTTCAGAGCTAAAGGTCGAAATAGTGACTCGTGGCACGTCGTACAAGTTCGCTCTACTAAACTAGTCTATAATCAGGTCACTGTGGGAGATTTCACATAACTCTTCCTTGGAGAATCAAATTTGGATCAGACTGGTGGCATTGGAAAGAGGACACAGAGGGCTACTGCAGGTTGCAATTTTAGAACTGGATGATCCGAAAGTACAGAGATACATCAGAGGCAATATCAAGCTCCTACAAAGTGAAAAAAGGTGTGTAGATTCTTTTAAATTTTTTCTTAAGATTGGTTTGAAAATTTATTTTGAAGGAATTCAAAGGGCAAAGTAGAGCATTATTATCGGTAACTGATGCCCCGGGGAAAGAAAATGCGAACACCTAGTAAGCAACCTGAAAACTCTAGTATGACTCATGAAGAAGAGGAAGAAATGCTACATGATATATCAAAATTACAAGAACAAGTGAAACAAATGTCACTCTCACAAAAGCTAACAGAAGCTAAGATAAATGGCGTGGAATCTAAGAGAAAGGGCATGGAAGCTAAGATGGATGATTTGAAGATAGATTTGAAGAGAGACATGGCAGATTTGACAAATTTTCTACAAGAAATACTTACTAATGGTGAAAAGGTAGTAAAGGAAACTCATGATGTGAACAAAAGAAATGTTAATCATGATTTAATAGACTCTAATGTGGGATCGAAGACCCACCATATTCAAAAAATCGATATGAGGAAGTTTGATGTCAAGGATCCCACAACATGGATATTACAGATGTAGCAATTTTTCGATTTCAATAATGTGCTAAACACACAAAAGGTACGTATTGCAACGTTGTATTTGGAACCAAATCAGTTTGTATGGTATCAATGGCTTTGCTCTCGTAAACAAATTATTACAATCATCTCTAACGGTATGAAAAAGCTTCTAAAAAATGAAAAAAGAGGTGTAATTGCACAATTATGTTCGTTAGATGTTTCCACATTGGAATCATCTATTTCTCCATATCTCCAAAAATTCTTGGACAATCATTCCAAGGTATTTGAGACTCCCAAAGGTCTCCCACCTATTCGTGATCATGATCATGCTATTCATCTGATTCCAGGAAGTGTTCCTCCAAACATCAGGTCGTACAGATATCCCTATGCCCAAAAGAGTGAAATTGAACGTATGGTTGCATAAATGGTAGAGGCTGGTATAATTCAACCGAGTCAAAGTTCTTTCTCTGCTCTAGTAGTATTGGTGCACAAGAAGGATGGATCATGGCGCATGTGTTCGGATTATAGGGAGCTCAACAAGCCCACTATTAAAGATAAGTTTCCCATTCCTGTCATTGATGAATTACTGGATGAATTGCATGGATCAATTTACTTCACCAAGTTGGATCTTCATTCAGGATATATCAAAATCAAATCAGAATGAAGATTGAAGACATTCCGAAAACAGCATTTAGAACTCATGAGGGTCATTATGAATTTTTGGTCATGCCTTTTGGCCTTACCAATGCACCTTCAACATTTCAAAGTTTGATGAATTCATTTTTCAAACCATTCCTTAGAAAATTTGTGTTAGTATTTTTTGATGATATACTAATCTACAACAAGTCTTGGAAGGATCATGTTGAACATGTTGACAGGGTGCTACAACTATTGGAGGAGAAACAATATATGCAAAAAGATCCAAATGATTCTTTGGAGTCCAAGAGGTGGAATATCTGGGTCATATTGTATCTCATGAAGGAGTTAAGGTAGACCCTAGCAAAATTAAAGCCATTAAGGAATGGAAAATCCCCACATCCATAAATAATCTGCGAGGATTTCTCGGGTTGAGAGGGTATTATCGCAAATTAGTTAAGAATTATGGAAGAATAGCATCACCTCTAACAACATTATTGAAGAAAGATGCATTTTCATGGACTCCGGAAGCAACAAAGGCCTTTGAACATCTTAAAGAGGCAATGTGCCAAGCACCGGTCTTAGCTACACCAGAATTCACAAAAACCTTATTGTGGAATGTGATGCTTCAGGAAATGGAATTGGTGTTGTTCTAATGCAAGATGAAAGA
>APFE031617889.1:0-12331 GCA_000404065.3 Pinus taeda | reverse complement strand
TCAAAGAAATTTCTAGACTACTCAAAAGTTAGAGGAACTTAGCTTCTAATAATAATTGTGAAGACTAGCATTGTCTCTCATGCATGTCATCCTGTTGTTTCCTAGAAACTTTGGCAACACCTCAACCAAATCAAAAAATTTAAGAAACAAAGAACCAACATCAAGGCTTTCTGGAAGACAATGAGATTATTCCATTTAAGGAAAGGACCACTGAACCCGACTTGCAAAAGAACTAACAAGCTTAACCCACACCCCAAGACTAGCAAGGTAAGGCTTCCAAAGAATTTTCTAGAGTTCCACATAATCTATTATATAATTGAGACTAAAACACTACCATAAGCCATATAGAGAAAATTTTCATATCCAACCCAAAATCCTCTGGAGGATGATGAATAGATTGATGATTGAAAGTGCAGGGTGATGAAATTAACTCCAACCCACTTCTCAGAGAAAGAAACTCCATATCCATATTGAATTCAAGTCGCTCCCACCAAATAAGAATTAAATTCTTATGCCTCATTTTGCAGATGAGAAGAAATAGTTCGAGACACATAATAAGGTGGAGGGGACACCTAGAGGAAAATTTTAAAGTCCGACGTCAGAAATTAATAAATAGCTAGATCCCAATACCACTTATCCTTTTATCAAGATCCATAGACCATTTAGAGTAGGAGGAAAATGTCTCATCTTCGCTTCCAACAAATTTCCGTATGTGTCAAAATTTGAATGAAAGTGAATACGCCTTGGGACTCTCGTCATGACTTTGGTATATAGATGATTTTAAATTTTTGTTGATCCAAATATAATATTCCTTGGCCCAAATAGAGCCTTTTTTTCCAAAATGTCTGCCACTGAATTCAAATGTCAGCAAACATGGAAAAAATTCCATATGCTTGAATTGAGAGGCAAGTAAGAGAATCCTTTGGAGAATAAGAGGGAAAACAAAGCTCGAATCCATCATAGCCTAGACCACCTAAAGCATTATAATCATTGAATCAATAAAGACTAGAATAGTGTTAAAATTTATTTCCAAAGAAGTTTCTAGACCCTTCCATAGAGCAAGAAACTCCATTTCATGGGAGTGACTGAGGCTCTAGAGCAGTGAAGTGTCAAGTTGTCTCAGGGGTTAATCACTTAGAAGGGTTTGGTTGTATCTTGTAGCTTTTGTGACATGTGAAACAGGTCAGATTGATTGTGTTGGGTTGGTTCCATTTCCTTAACTATACATGGGGAGTTGAATCAGATTGTAGTAGTCGCTCATCACATGTTTACCCCAACAGACTGGTTAACTTGAGTAAATGTGGGAGGAGGGTGTTATAGAATCAAAGAAATTTTTGTAAGGAGTTCCTTAACATAACACCCATTCACTATCAATCCAAAGCCTCATGGTAAACAAAGGAACATGATTTCTTTTTTTTTAAGAAACAGTTAAGGGTTTTGCATTAATAATACTAGATTATCAGCTAGAAGCCTTAAAACATCTTTTTTTCTCTGACAATGTAAATATTCACCAGACCATACAAAATTAGTGTCATCTCTAGGATTTCATTTCTTCCCTATTCTAAATACATATATTTTTTATGAATATACAGAAGATCCCAAGTATCAAAAGGTATTTACATTACAACATATATCAACAAAATATTTTAACTAAAACCAATAAACCCGTCCTTAGTTTCCCCTATCAACATCGTCCAAAACTAGGCTTGTCATTCCTCTGTGAGTGAAGAGGCTTCTTCCTATCAGGAACCACACTAGGAGAAACACCTCCAAGAGAAAGTTGAGCACTGCTAACCATACAATTCCCTAGAGTTGTAACCCGAGTGCTAAGTGCAATAACTTCCTCATGGAATTCATTCAAAGAAATTTCCAGACTACTCAGAAGTTAGAGGAACTTATCTTCTAATAATAGATGTGAATACTAGCATTGTCTCTCATCCATGTCATTCTGTTGTTTCCTAGAAACTTCAACAACACCTCAATGAGACCCAAAAATTTAAGAAACAGAGAACCAACATCAAGGCTTTCTGGAAGACAATGAGATTCTTCCATTTCAGGTAAGGACCACTTAACCTGACTTACAAAAGAACTAACAAGCTTAACCCACACCCCAAGACCAACAAGGCAAGGCTTCCAAAGAATTTTCTAGAGTTCCACATAGTCTATTATATAATTGAGACTGAAACACTGCCATGAGCCATACTGAGGAAACTTTTCATATCCAACCCAAAATCCTCTCGAGGATGATGAATAGACTGATGATTGAAAGTTTAGGGTGATGAAATTAACTCCAACCCACTTCTCAGAGAAAGAAACTCCATAGCCATATTGAATTCCAGTCGCTTCGACAAAATAAGTATTAAATTCTTATGCTTCATTTTGCAGATGAGAGGAAATATTTCGAGACACATAATAAGGTGCATGGGACACCTAGAAGAAAATTTTGAAGACTAATGTCAGAAATTAATAAATATCTAGATCCCTATACCGCTTATCCTTTTAACAAGAGTCATAGACCATTTAGAGTAGGACGAAGATGTCCCATCCCCACTTCGAGACAAATTTCCATAAGTATCAACATTTGAATGAAAGTGAATATGCCTTGGGACTCTCGTCATAACTATGGTATATAAATGATTTTGAAATTTCTTTAATCCAAATATAATCTTCCTTGGCCCAACACGGAGCCTTTATTTTGCAAAATGTTTGCCATTGAATTCAAATGTCTTCAAACATGGAAAAAATTCCATATGTTCAAATTGAGAGGTAAGTAAGAGAATCCTTTGGAGAATAAGAGGGCAAAAAAGCTCGACTCCATCATAGCAATGACCACCTAACAAATTATAATCATTGAATCAATGAAGACTAGAATAAAGTAAAAACTAATTTCGAAAGAGGTTTCTAGACCCTTCCATAGAGAAAGAAACTCCACTTGGTTGTTTGTCACATGACCAAGACCCCATGCAAATTGTGCCACAATTTTTTCGTTGGGGTTGAATAATGCCCCTCTTACTCTTGCCTCCACCATAAAGGAACATGATTGTTAAAATAACAAATATGACGCATTGTGTAGGATAGTTGAATTCCATAACGATTAGTTACGCTACACTAGAAGCATCAACATTCTCCACCATGGAAACAATTCAAATTTTACTCGAAAACCTTTTTATTATCTTTAAAAAAAATTAAACATAAAAGTTTAATTACATACCTTAACTGATATATTTCCTTTATTATGAGGTATATAATGTCATTTCCCATTCCTTTTAGCCTTAGAATTTGATGTTTTGCTACGAGGTAACCCTTTCATACTTTGAGGTTGTTGGTGAAGCTTCTCTTGGATCTACATGAATAAACTCAGCATGGTTTCAATTGTTTTCTGGTTTTTATAATAGACAAATAACTTAAATTGTGCATCTTATTCACATAACTTAAGAGGCATGTTTTTTCATTTGGGTTTATCTTAGTTGGTTGGGAGAAATAATTGTTGTCCTCCCCACCTAGGTTCAATTCTTGCAAGCCACATGTTGAGGTTTATTGTAATGGATTTGAGCTCTATTGTTGAGTCTGATTAGTACCTAGAGGACCAAAACATGTATGTTCTTCATATGGAATATAAATATATTTCTCATAAAGAGGGGAGGGAAGAAAAACATATGAGATTTGTTTCGGTTTTTGAATTCCATTACCCACATTATTAATGTTTCCATTTTATGGTATTTTAGACATCATAATGCTCAATTCAACCAACTCTGATGGTGTAAGACAACTATAAGTAATCAAAATTTGTTTTAGTATTTTTGTATATTGAAATATCTATTAATCGATCAAGTAATGAGTAATTATATTGAAATGAGTGCAAACATTATCATGTTAGCATTGTACTATCTATAGTGTATTTTGAATCTATAGTGGCATAAAATGTTGGTGTATGTTTGAATCTATAGTAGTACAAAGGGTTAGCCCTTGCATACATTTAGCTATTTATGGATTTTTGCCACACTTACACTAGTATGACCACTTTGTTTTAAAGGCCAAACTTATTGGTACATAAGGTTTCCACGATATATTGTATTTTTTCCCATGTTACAAATCTCAGGAAAAGCCCTTGGATAATTTCCCTCATTTTGAAGATGATACATAGGGAAAACCCTAGATTACTAAGGCCACAAGGCGAGTCGAGAACAATGATGAAAGCCATTAGAGAAATATACTATATACGAGCTCAACATGTCACTTGTGGGAATCGAACCTAGGTGGGGAGGATGATAGCCATTCCTCCAGCCACCTGAGATAAATCCAATTGTATCTTAATGCATTAACTTTCTGCTTGGAAATTTATTTGAAATTTTTGAAAGGGATGGAAGATGCTTTCATACTTATCTTCATTTTGGAGATTTAGTTTAAACCACAATTTGTTGTGACTATTTCTCTTTATCATATTAACTTTTTCGTTTATTTTTCTATCAAGATAACTAGAAAGTTGGATAAAGATCTCACTTTCTAACACTTAGTTTCATAAAGTGTATATGGACAAGGAAGTAGTTCTATTCTAAAACTTCCCTCTTTTTTCTTTTATGTATGTAGAGGATCCAAAATTGGATAGGATGAGAAAAGATCCCACTCCCACCTATATTTTATTTTATAATCCTAATAAATACATATGTGATATGAGATAGTGCAATTTCAAAATTGGTAGCATGATTAGTGAAGGAAACTTGTGAAGATGAGAAATCACGATTCGCTAAAGCCAAAGAAACTTAACAAGTTCCATTTATTGCAATACTATGTTATACATTATGTTGGAAAGAAATCTAATACATCCACTTCTACTTAGAGGGTTCTAAATCATTCTCCTTCTACATGGATTTATTGTCTTAATATACTCTTTACTTGAACATTCTTTGTTATCTTCCATTCATTAATTGAGTTATGCACTTTTCTTTCATATTTTTAGTTCATGTTTTTATTATTCCTTGATTAAGTTTTGGGCATATTATGCATATAAAAATTCATTAATGAGGTTAATATTGTGTCAATAACATACATTAGGGGAGGATTTATGAGGGTTTTGAGTACAAATCATTATCACTAATAAAGTGAAGAGATGGATATATATGTTATCCATAGAGATCAATTTTAAGCCATAATTATATACTTCAAATGATACTATAAGAAAATGAAAACGAGATAATTGATTCAAAGGCATAACTGTAGCCTTGTCTTGAGAAGCATATTGTGTTATAAAATGGGCTATTATATTTGTTTCACCTTTCTATAATGTAAAAACAAATAGAATATGTGTCATAAAGAGAATTAAAAATAGGTCTTTCTGATTTTTTACTTAATTGTTGGTTATGGGCTAGTGCTTTCAAATATAACAGAAGAGAGACATAACTAAAATGATAAAATTGAAAATCACATACATGAAAAACACAATTGGGTTTTGGAAAATGTGAGTGAAATACATTTATATTTTTCTTGGGAAAAATCAATTAAAATGTAAAAACCTCCCAACAGATTACACATAAATCATGAAGGTGCAAGTTCAAAGGATATTTTTCTGGAATGAATATCACTAATTAGATGAAGATGTTAACTTTCAAAGAGAAACGTTACTCAAATGCAATGTAACACTACTCATGGTGCACCAATTCCTGGAATTGAATATTGAACAACTATAAAATTTCATATTTATAATTATTTCTCTTTATACTCAACATTTCTTTACACCTTTGGACCAATAAATAGGTTAAAACATGGTGAAAATAAAGTAAATTTAGCTCTTAAAAATAATTAAACAAAATAACTTTTATAAAACATTGAAAGTATAAGCTCCTAAGTGAGTAATTATGAATGGTAACTCTATTAACTTTTCCATCTAACTATTTTCAAAATTTTATTTAGGTGTAGATAATATATATATATAAAATCAACACCCATAAAAACGGAATCACTCTTATTCACACCATAGAAACCGAATAACGCAGGTAAAAAAAACTACATCAATATAAAAAATTATAAAATAATATCACTGACTTAAAAGATGGTTTAATGCATGGTAATTAGAAAATTGGTTTAATGAGTAATAATTAAAAGATTGGTTAAAGGTGAATTTGAACACAACGGTCCAAAAAAACAATAATAAAACTTATGAATGCCTTAGTTATTATACACTCGCCCGCACGCGTGAGGAATTAAGAATGTGAGGGATCGGTGGTTGTATACTTTGCCCCTAGTGAATGAAGAATGAGAGGAGGAAATTCACCAATGAAGAGGAGGTGATAGAAGTTTTTTCAGTCCGAAAACAGCAGAAAGGCGATCTGAGTGGATTATTCATGGAGGGGGTAATTTTCTGTTCCTTTAATTTGTTTGGTCTATTTCTCTGTTTATTGCACTGGTTAACCAGGGAAACCAAGTAACCTGACAATTTTTTTCATGTTCAATCTACAGGTGGTTAAGCATGGGTGTTCTTTCTCTCTCAAGGTCTTTGATGTAAAGTTGTCTGTCTTATGGAGCGCTCCATAATGTTCTGTGTAGTGTTGTATACATCCATGACCTGTCCTGTGTAGTGTTGTGGTATGTTTGTAATGTGGGTTGTGTAGTGTTGTGGTTTGGTTGTTTTGTGTGTCTGTTAAGTGAGAGAGAAAATCCAAGCTGAGGAGAGTATCAGGGGTGGTTGAAGGGCCAACTTGATCAATGCATTCAGAGTTGAGTTGGTATCCATGGCAATATTTTCTTGAATTACTTTTAAATTCATTCTCCGCCATTTGTTTCTGTTTTTTTTTATGAATTGGAATTTTATATACAGGAGGAGCTGGAGTGATGAGTTTGTAGCTCTTTTTTAACGGCCTGTTTCCAGAGTTTCAATAACAAATGAAAGATTGTTAAGAAGCAAGGTTAGTAGTAATTGCGAATGGCCTTGTTCTCCTGTGTTTCTTGGTGCAGTTTACAAATATCTCTATGATATATTTACAGAACATGTCAATTGCAGAAGAGTTATGTCAATTGAGCTAGTTTTAGTCTATGTGTCGATCTGTGTTCACATAGAGGATGTTCACATGTGAGATATTCCATGTAAGGAGTAAGGTTTCCCATAACTATTTTCGAATATTGACAACATTGGTTTCTCATTTCATGGCTGCGCTGCTTGTTAGAGCATTGGTCTCTCCAAACGCCTAATTGAGCTCCTCCTTTTCTCCAAACCCCCAATTGAGCTCCAAGCGTCCAATTGAGCTCCTCCTTTTCTCATTTCATGTCTACGTTGTTTGTTACAACATTGGTCTCTCCAGACCCCGAATTAAGCTCCAAACGCCCAATTGAACTCCTCCTTGAACTCCTCCTTTTCACATTTCATGCATGCGCATCCATTTTCTTTAGATGTGTTGAACACATTACGTTCTATTACTATGCTAGATCTCACCTATAATACAATCAAGGGAGAAATTCCTTCATGGCTGTAGAATCTTTCAGAGCTTTGAGACGTTGCTCCTATCATACAATCAGTTGGAGGGGGCAATACCATCTCAACTGTATAACTCGTCGACTTCTCTGAAGCAAGTGGAGTTACGAGCAAATCAGTTCCATGACAGCCTTCCCCATCCACCATGATTCATATCCATAAGAGTTGCATAATCCGATGAAGTCGAAGTTCCTTAAAGAGTGCTAACACCAGTCATAAGAACAACTAATTTAGGTAGCACAATCGGTAGTTTCTCAAGTAGCGTGGGTAGATTAAGTAGGAAATTGAGAAGGTGGTTAGTCAGTTGAGAGGCACCGTCAAAATCCTTACACAGCAAAACCCTACAGAGCCAGATCAACACATTCGTGAGAAAGACCCAGACCTTTCTGTTGATTGTGCAATTCAGAAGCGAGAGCTCGAATAAACCCCAGAAATGCCCGCCTACATAGCCTACTTAGCCTACATAGCCTACTTACAGATCCAATTCTAGACCCGTACGGCGTAGCTACATAGCCTACTTGCAGATCCAATTCTAGACCCATAGCTACATAGCGTACTTGCAGATCCAATTCTAGACCCATAGCTACATAGCCTACTTGCAGATTTCTGTTTAATAGAAAAATTCAATGAAATTACTTTTGATGGCGTTTTCTTACTCTCCGCTTTGAATATCACAAAAAACGAATTATGTGGATGGTTGTGATTGTTTGGGGATGCGTGCTGGAGTTTGAGGCATTTTCAATATCGTTATGGCATTTTCTTGAAATATTACTATTTCATCCATAGATACCTGTAATTCTTGAAATTACGGACGGTCACTGATTGTGTGAATAATAACCTGTAATACATTTGCTCTGTGAGCAAGATATTCGGTGTACATATGTTGTGTATCTAGAAGGCCGAACGCACACACACCATAGCTGTTTTCAAAAACTACATTTATTCCTATTTCTATTATGATTTCTCCTACGTACTGTCCTCACTGCCTTGGTGATACTATTGATATTATGATTTCTCTTACCTACTGTCCTCACTGCCTTGGTGATACTATTTATATTATGATTTCTATAATCGATGGGGGAGAGCACTACCTTGGTCATCCTTGCTCTATGCCATTTCTGTTTGTGAAGATTTGTCCATTTCTATAATATCTACTACCCACCTAGTGGTCATCCCTGCTATATGGAATTTCATTTCAGTCAGGATTTTTCGTATTCGAATTATTTAGTTCTTCGTTCAGGCGAGGACCGTTTGAATTTAATACCCTGAACTTGATGGGTATATTTAGTCTTTTAGATGCAGGATTTAGTCTATTATATATTAGAGAGACAGGCCCCTGTAATATACCTGTAGCTTTGGGTTAGCATTTGAAGGGGAATGAGTCTGTAGCTTTGGGTTAGCCTTTGAAGGGGAATGAGTGGTCCTCATTAAGGAGGATTGTAGATGGTTGGTGCTTAATATTTATTTTGACTGCTTATATCATGTACCAGATCATCGTTCATATTCATGTGCATGTAAGTGGAACGTTCCTCTGTTTTCCTTTGACTTCACTGTAAACGGTTCAACATTCCTCTGTTTTCCCTTGACTTCACTGTAAACGGTTCAACATTCCTCTGTTTTCCCTTGACTTCACTGTAGATGGTTCAACATTCCTTTGTTTTCCCTTGACTTCACTGTAGATGGTTCAACATTCATATGCACATGAGAGTGTCTCCTTTATTATTGAGGAACAAGAAGGCTTCGCTGATTACATTGAAAATATGCATCAACAACCAAGAAAATGTTTGGTAAAATCCCTTCTAAACGCACTGCTCGCCCAAAAACTATTTGAGAAATATTTGACCAATTTCACCCACAGGAAGGAGGGACAAGTGGAGCGCAGTCCCAAAACAACATGGTAGTATTTACTTTATTAGGACAGATAATCTGGTAGTATTTACTTAATTAGGACAGATAATATGCAATAGTAGGCAACCCTCGAATGTCATGAAGGACTTGACAACGATCTCCCGAAACGATTTTCACGCGGCAACAAATTCTTAGGTAATCAAAGATTCCTTTTTTACTCTCTGTTTTTTTAATTATCATGTAGTTTTATTAATTATAAAGCAACTGTTTTCTCTTTCATCTTTTATTTCTATGAAAGTTTACCATGTAACATTTACTTTTACTTATTTTTATCAAGGGAAATATATTTACCAAGAATTTGGGTTATGATTTAGATTTTCGAAAATAAACATGTATTTTTATTATTATATATTTTATAAAGATAGATATATGGGTAATGATTTAGAATTTCGAAAATGAATAGTTATTATTATGATTGGTTACTCATTATTTTATTCTTTATTTCAATTTAAAAAAATATGAAAAATATATAACATTTAATTGTTGAGAATTTTATTTACTCAATGAAATTTTATTAATAAAAGCATATTACCAAATGTGTTTCCTTATTTATTTTAGATATCTAAAGGTTAAATTTAATTTTTATTATATTGAATTTGGAAATTTTATCATATTTTTTTCATATTTTTATCACTTTACATAATAATATTCTATCCATGGTTTTTTCCTTAATATTTGTCATGCATTATGGGTTTATTATTATATATATTATAGATTTTATTTATGAATGACACATTTATTGTGTTACCCGTTATTATGAAAGGTTTGTATACTAACAATATCATTTCAATGTTGTATGTTGCAGAAAATTTATCAATACCAAAGTTGCTCCTGAGTGAGTGGAAGATATTATCTATTTTTATGTTTTGTACTGTTGTAATTAAAAGAAAATATTTATTTTTTTGTTTAGATGGGCCCATCAAAGAATGTACATGAACACCAACTATCATTAATAAAACGAGTATGATTTTTTCTGTGTGGAGGGGAATTCAACCCCTCCAAGAGGCTCTTAGGAAGGTTAAATGGTAACCCTCCTTTGAGTTGTGTTCCTTGTGCTTATGGTTTTCATGATCTTTAGTTTATAGTAACTCCAATATGCACAAATGCAAATATTATCATTTTATTATAATAATAATAATAATTTATAAACATGTTTTAAACATCTTCCTAACATACACACAAATCACAAAATCACTTTTATTCACATAAATCATTTAACATTCTTTCAATGATTTAAACATCTTCCCCACATACACACACAAATAACAAAACCACTCAATTCACATAAATCATTTAACATTTTTACAATGTTTTAAACATGTTCCCAACACACAAACCCATAAATCACTCTTATTCACATAAATTATATAACAACTATAACCTTTTTTTTTTTGGGGTTTTGATTTTGATTTTGTTTTTTTTTTTGCTTTTTCTTGCTTATTTAATTATATTTTTTTACAATAACCATGTTATTAGGATATTTATATTATATTTTTTTCCTTCTTTTCATATTTATAAATAAATATAATTTAATATTGATATTGATATTTTTACAAATTTAAACTAAATACTAATATATTGTTTAGAGTGTTTGTGTTTGTAAATTTTTAAATTTATTTATTTGTACAAATTTACTATATCTAAATGTTTGTGTATTGGTTGTATTATTTATATACAATAAATATATGCTTATTTTTATAAATATGAATGTATTTGGGTGATAATGTATGCTTTGGATTCTTTATTTTGTATGTATATGAATGTATTGTTTTCAGAATTGAGATAGTGTTTTTATTAGTTGCATTTAGATAGTTAGAATTTATTTGTTAAGGTTTTTATGTATCAATGAATAGTATATCTACTTCTATATGATGTGTGTGAATGTATTATTGAGAGTGTTTGCAATATTTGTATGTACTACTTTGGAGTGTTTATTCTTCTATGTTTATGAATGTCTCATTTTGCATGCTTTTGAGTATTTTTTCATTGTTTATTTGTTATGTATTGTTTGAGTATGCGTTGAGTATTAGAGTGGTGGTTTCATTGTTTATATGTATATAAGTGTATTTTTTTCAATAGTTACTTGTATTATCATGAGTGTTTTCAATATCCCCTCATTGTACTTGTATATGTATGAATGTATTCTTTGCTATAATTGTGTGTATATTATTTACTTGTATTCTTTGTATGTATATGAATCTATTCTTTGTTGCGTGTGTATGCATCTTGTTTATTTGTATTCTTTGTATGTGTATGAATATATTCTTTAAGTGTATATGAATCTATTCTTTGCTACATTTGTGTGTGTCTTGTTTATTTGTATTCTTTGTATGTGTATGAATATGTCCTTGATGTGTGTATGAATATATTCTTTGCTACATTTATATGTGTCTTGTTCAATTGTATTCTTTGTGTGTATGAACATATTCTTTGTTATATTTATATACATATTATTTACTTATGAGTGTAGTTTGTGTGAATATATATATTTTTAAATATCTATTCTATATATATATGATTATAAATATACTATCATTATTTTTATATATACATATATATTATTTATAATATTAATTTGTAAATATATTAGTTTAAATATTTGAGAAAATATTATTATTATTATTATTATTTATTTTTATTATTTTGCTTTTCATTTTTTATTTTTTTCCATATCAAAATTTTAAATATTGATAATATTAATTTATCATTTTAAAATGAAAAATAAATATACATATTACAATAACATTAAAAAGTACATAATATTATCCTTCTAAGTAAAACCGAATTAATGATTATCATGTTATAAAATAGTATGCAAACCATGAAACTCAATATTCAAATCCCCAAAAAAGAAACAATAACATGACATTTATAATATCATCAATCTCCAATAACACATATCAATTAATTATTTAATATTAAAATCAATACACTAAGTAAATTTTATTAATTTTATTTAAA
>APFE031617887.1:325329-356361 GCA_000404065.3 Pinus taeda | reverse complement strand
CACCGTGGAGGAATCACCCAACCACTCGACGATAAACCACCAAGCTTAACGACGCCGGAACACGTCTCTAGCCTAGACCTCTAGAATATGAGCGTTAAATTCCAATGCGTTGTTAGGTTGATTGAATCAATTTTATTGTTGATCTTCAATTAAGTTTCAGTTTCTGGCCTTAGCGAATGTAATCTCTCAAAATGTCCTAAATGCCACTACATGCAAGAACTGTATTCGTTTTGTTTGGATGAAATCTAGCTATAGAAGAGTTAAGAGGTTCATTCGAACAAAACGATGTCCAAAATTTCTAATGCAGCTGCTCAACAAGAAAGGAAAAAATCTTTTCTCTTTTTCTTCTTTTAAAAGCAAGAACTAACATAACTTGCCTAATTGATGAAAAGCAAAAAAAAAAAAAATCTTTTTCTTTTCTTTTTAAAACAATATGATAATGCACTTAAAGCGTTTCAAGAGAAATTCACTATCAGATAATTGCTTGTAAAGAACCTATAGCCAGTTATGAAACAAAAATAACAACCCAACAAAGCAAAGAAAAGACAAGATTTTCATGTAACTATGTAAGCTAAGTCACCACGAAATTAGGGAAAATAAGTGAACTAAAAGGGTAAAAACTCATATAACCACCAGGAGAATATAGAAATCAATCAACAAAAAGAACCGGATATATAAATCATCAATCCAAACGGGAGGTTCGATAACACAAAAAAAACCACAAAGGTCAAGATGCGAAATCGGTAGACAATGGCAAACAACCGAAGGATGAGACACCACCAGCCAATTATCAATCTAACAGACTCCCAGAAGGCATATAAAGAGCAGAAAAACCAGACCGAAGTATTAGAGACTGACAAACAGGCTTATTAAAAGACTTAACCAATGCGGTGCGACTGTAAGTCTGCAACTCGCGCTAAACAAAGTGTAGCGCGAGTTGTCTGGAAGCATCTCACGCCCAGTAGCGCGACTGTTCAAAGAAAAACCGCGCTGGCGGGAATTTTCCAGGCAAAAAGACAGAACGGGTGGTCTGAGGCTTGGCTTTTAAAAGCTAGACAGAGCCAGTGAGTGAAAGATAGCAAGAACTCCAATCAAAGAAATTATCCAGACAAATAACTGACAGAAAAACGACATGAAAAGTAGGATTGATATTGTCCAGTTTGTAAATCAACCCGGAGATCGACTGAAGTGGCGTTGATCTACTTCACTTCCGCGTAGCAGAAGTGTTTCGAAGGCTGCCTGGCCGCTCTTCAGACTTCGTCCACAACTTACAAATCAGACAATATAACACCAAACAACAATAGACTTCCCCAGTGGAGTCGCCCAATTTGTTGCGAGTTAAAATCCCCTCTGCGACAGACAGATCCCACTAGCCCACAGTCTAGCAACAATCATACACGCTTGCATGGCCAAGTTGCCTAATTGCACAATTTAAAAGTCGATCAGAGAGACCAACCTGGGATCCAACGCTATTTGCTGTGGGAGAAGTGTCGCTCCTGTCCTTTAGCTTTGGCCGGTCACTATCCTTGCACTCCACGCTTAGACACCTGCACAAATGAAGAACAACCCAAAACAAGCGTAAAATCCAATATCATGCAATTATATATCAGTCAAGCAGGATATAACTCAAATATCATCAGAAGAATATGTGAGTGGAACCATAATGACAGTCATTCATTATTCAATAAAAGAAGAGAAGAATTACAACCAAATAGGCTTGACGTTGAAATATCCTCCAACTGGGTCAGCAGCTAAACATGCCTTGCAAAGTCACTTCGCCTCTCAACATTCCAACAGCATAACTTCTCTCTCAGCTCTTACTATCAATCCAGCATAATCTCAGCTCACCTTAGCTCTTGCCAAAACTCAAAACTAGCTGGTTCAATGCAGGGTGACAGTTATTTATAGATGGAGGAGGAGGAAGAATTCATTGTATCCGGACACTTGCTGAAGATTTGGCATTGTCCCAGAATAGCCTTTGGACTGAGTTGTCATGGATGAAAAAGGCGACACTCGACCGTATCCATGGGATTTTTCCTCAGGGAACTGCATGAGTAATGGAGGAAAAATCACTTCAGTGCGCGTTGGCCAAAAATCATGACTAATTTTGTGTGGCGCGGGCTTTGTTCTGTGACAGAGCGTCTATGGACGCGCCCTCTTTGTAGGAACTGAGCCATTGGCGCGGGTTAGACACTGTGGACCCGCGCTAATGAAAAAAGGGCATTTTCCAAGGTTAATCTTCAAAGGGTGTCTTCAGGGATATTGAAGTTCATACTTAGGAGACCTCAATGCAAGTGTTTTCAAGTTGTGTCACTGGTCACAGGTCCGTAAATGTGTCCTCCAGTGTGTGACAGCGGGGGTAACAAGGACGGTGACCAACGGTGACAAATTACTGCGTAACACTCCCTCCCAACAAAGCCTAGCTCGGCTGGATGTAAGGACCCAAAAACACAAATAGAATCTTTGGACTTGGGAGTGGAGGTGCTAGGGGCTCGCCGGGGTGGTAAGATAATGGGGTGCTCCCAGCGGAGGGTTGCCAGTGTGCAAGGTGGTCTTGGAGGTGGCGACTCAGTGACATGGCGTGGGGGGTGGTTGTAGCAACCACAGCGGAGTGGTGACGTGCAGCGTGGTGGCATGGGAAGACGCGGGCCTACAAGGAATTTGGCACTTGGTACGAGGGCAATTCAACATTGTTGTTTGTATAATTGTCGTGCGCTAATACAATCCCTACTAGAGTGGTTGGAAATGACTGAACGGATCTAAAGAGAGAAGCATGCTAAATTTGTAGCCACCTTAGACAGAATGCACTACTTCTAGTGCCAAGTTCAAGAATGAGTGGTGGTGGTATGGCATGGACAGAAACTACTATCGGAGAAGGTGGAGAAGTTGGAGTCCTAGATGGATCACTTCAAAGGGCATGTCCAATGCTCCTTCCATCCTACGCCTCCTCTTGGGACAGCCCCAGACAACCTAGCTTCCATCGTGTCAGATGACTAGCATGACTGCAAGTGTTCTCTTGGTGTTACTTGTCTTCTGGTGTCTCTAGCCTTCTCGGTTATGGGCGATGTCCTTAGTTTCCTTCTTTTTTTTCATATGCTACAAATTGTAATTAACAAATCTGGTTAGGATAAAACCACCTATTTTTTGTTAATCCTAATATACATCTTTCTTGACAAATAAATTAAATTTTGACTTAAAAAAAATTCAGCCAAATACTAAAAGTTAAATAAAATTATCACATATTTTTAGTGATCTAAATTCAATAAAAAATCACCCAAATACCAAATACAACATATTCTCAATAATCTAATTTCAAAAATTAATCAAAATCACCTTAAAATGACATACCATTTTCCATTAATACATATCATTTTATACCTTTATCAATTTAATTAATAGAAAATCTCACTTTTGATTCCAAATATCTTTGTGATCTTTTACAATTAATTGTTAAAACTATTCTTGTATTAAAAAAATCACAACAGTTTCTTATAACATATTTACTTAATAATATATAACTATATTATTTTATAACATGTGTTCTCTACAATTAGTTCTTATAACTATGGTTTATAAGGAAAATATATATAATACAACTTATTTTATTATTGTTTATTTAATTATATATGTATAGTTATAATGATTATTTCTCCAAATATATATTATTATTTTATATATATATTATATTTATTATATTATATATATATATTAAATATATATATATATATATATAATAATATATAATATTTTGTTTTATATATAGATGATAGGAATTTGAATGGATTTAATAATTAAAGTATGTTTTTTTTATAAAAATTATAAGTTTAAATTTAAAAGGAGAATAAAATATATACGTTTGTCATAAACTTGTTAATGATATTTAAAAATTTGGCTCAAATTTTATAATAATTTAATTTATTTTTAAAATTTGTTAATGAAATTTGAAAGAGAAAATTTCTTGTTGGTTATATTGTATGTAATTTGACATAATTTTCGAGTATAAACTTTATTTTTATTTAACTGTAAAAGTTTACAAATCATGTAAACAAAATAATATATTAGTGGCCACTTTGGTGGTTTTGACATTGCTCATCTTGGACACTGTTTTGACATTGCTCTACCCAAAAACGCTTAGACAATGTTGCTAGAACCTTCTCCTTATTATTCCATTCATCGCCTTATCACCACTTGGCTTGGCTTTGCACCTGGGTTATGTTCCTTTCACCATGTGGATTTCGTTCCAAGTGGCTCCTTAAGTGTTTGTTTCTTCCTTTTGATTTTGAATGCTTATGGCACACTCCAACTTCTCTTCAAGTGGAACCCCATAACTCCCTCGCCTCAAGAAATTGTCGAATCCTTCATAGTTGCCTCTCCTCAATAAATCAACTAGTCCTTTAGAAGGCTCCTTCATGTTTACTTGAATTGTTTTTAGCCTCCAAACTTAATCATGCTCATCATTTAGACTTATCATGATATTGATTTCCTTCTCTTAATCTTTAATGGTAGTCTTAAGACTAAAGTGGATGATAACTTCCTCAAGAATTCAAATTTAAAGTGACGTAAAGTAAAAACAAAATCTATAAAAACTCCTATTTTAGCTGTGAAGCTCATCATAAATCAATGCTTCACCTATGAATGTGTTTAAAAGTGAAGGGTTATAGGGCTACATGCCTTTAATATATACACATTCAATTGTTTCATTCCATAGCTTTGTTTATGTATTTTCAAGTGACACTCACCAATTTCTTATATAAATTATTCAAATGCCTGAAGCTTTGGCCACAAGTTGCTTGTGATAAGTGTTATAAAAGTAGGGTTCAAATTCCCTGACACTGCTCACCTTTATAGGATAAAATGGCCCTTTATACAACACAAAGAATAAACAAGAAGAAAAACAATCAAATATTCCATAGCACATCAGATTTTTTGAGATTTTCTTTGAGAGGAGACTCATCAAACTGAGACTAGTGGAAAGAAACCAAAAGAAACATGCCAAAACGAAAGATGGGAGCTAGAACGAAGGAAGAGAATCAAAGGGTGACGCAGAAGGCCATTTCTCGGAAACAAATCCAATTTGATTTGGGAAAACATCCATGCAATTAGCTCTATACTTACAATTGTTTGCCATCACCCCAAAAATAACAAGGTTTTTTTCCACTTCTACAACTATGTTCCCAAAATCCTTGCTTGCACTCAATACGACAAGATGAAATGTACGATAGTTGGATTTGATTGTGTCATTTGGCATCCTAGGCACAATGTCACATGTAGCTACCCTTTAAAAACTTTTTCCTTTCAAAAATTTGTTTGTGATCTTCCTTTCAGATTTAATTTTTCCCTTATTCAATATGAAATTAGATTAGGGTTTAGCAATATCTTATAGCTAATTCACAGATTTCTAGCCCTACAAAGATAATTTTAGTGATGCCTTATAACCTTATAATGGTTACCATGGGAAGAAATGGGTATTGATGCAAATACCATGAATAAAAGTGATAGGGATTCTATATTAGAAGTAATGACTTCTAAATATTGCTGGTGAAAATAGTTTTAGGCAAAAGACAAATTATTATGCGAGCACTAAAATTCATATATTTATGCTTAAAACTTCAATGCATTCTTAAAACAAATTTACTAATGTTGTGGCTAAGTCATACCCAACATAAACTAAAAGCTATTAAACTAGATCACCAAGGTAATGGGGATTATAAAATGGATAACAGAGGTCCAAATTAAAAATATCTAGTAACTATTAATGCTTAAGGGGTCCAAATTGCCATCCATATAGCCATTAAAGCTTGAGTGGCAATGCTTTAGTCCAGGCCTCATTTGATCACAAATTTTGATCATTGGAATAAAAATAAAATTAATAATATTGCAATACAGTAGGCAAGACAACCTAAGATGAAAGAAATAAATCCAATTCATCCAATGATTGGCATCCTATTGAACTACAAGTGTAACTTGAGGAATTTTCTATTTCTACGCAAGAAAGAAATAAATCCAGGTTATCATAAATCAATTTGGCCTAAAAAAATTTCTACCTAGGTTTGTAGCGTCGTTAGGTTAATGTTGTTGGTGAAAATGGAATGGAAAGATGGACTTAATCTTGTAACATCCTCCTCCCACATCTACCAAAGCAACCAACCAGTCAGGGTAAACATGCAACGAGAGACGACTATGATATGATTCAACCTCCTAAGTCACGTTAAGGAATTAGAACCGACAAAAACACACCATACAGACATTAATGTTCAGCTACAAGACCATCATTAACCAATCCAATACTTTAGATAGTTGGCCTTGGGGTCCCACTAAGATTTTGGACAATATAAGGCTCAGTCGCTCCCATGCTATAGGCATGAGTACAACCAGTAACCCAAAGTCATTCTCACATGCTTGCCTACCAATGACCAGAGACCAAAATTGTTAGTGCTATGCCAATGACTCTAGGATTTTAGCCACTTTTTCAGGCCCAAAGCCTAGGTCACTGCCCAGAATTGAACCATCTCTTCAGATTAGTAAAATAACATGGAAATGTCAGTACTAAAGAAAATACTTGTTCAAGACCTTGACTGGACCCCTACTAGCCATGACATGAATTTCGTCAAACATATTGCAAATGTGTAATCTACATGTGTAATTAACAGTTCTAACATAGGGGTCTCACACTTAGTTCAGAATCGTTAAGAACCATTGATGCCTCAAGACATCAACTTCCATTCCATCCATTAGGTTATGGATACATTCATCATTCAATTACAAGTAAAAACATGATGAGAGCCACACATGGTTGTTGTCGTCAAACACATACATAACTAACATAATAGAAACATAAATACTTATAAAATTACAGCCATATAGACCACATGCAACCATCAAATTTCTCATAGAAATACAAGAATAAATAACCTTTCATTAATGATGCAAAATCCATACTCAGGATGGGACTTCCACTTTCCACCCGACCATAGAATGGTTGAGCCAAATCTCTCTTCAGCCATTCACCCCCTTCTCATATTCCAAGCATGAATGTGGGATCTCATAGAACACATCAATCAAAACTCATGCAGGTCTGCCAAAGGCCATCCACCTCAACCCATCAAATAGTGATTCCACCTCACGGTCGAACATCACAAAAATGTCATCAGATCGGTCTTTATCCAAGCCTTTCAGTGCTCCTGAACGTTTGTTCAACTGTTACAGATACATTTGGGCACATCACTCCCAACATTCAGATCAGTACTATTACAGCTCATCAAACCCTAATCCAGTTGATACATGCCCTAGACAAGTCATCACTTTGAATGCCTCCTTCCCTGAAAGTTTCTTGGCTTGAAGCCCTCCAGAAATGCCTCCTTGAGGGACTATCCCAGCCTTGGTCAGGGGTAAATGTGCTTCAGTGTAGGTAGGCCCATGTTAGGGTGCATTTTAGTGCACTTAGGTCCACTTTGACTTACATTGGGCGAGATTGAGTGAATTCTTTATAGGGTTCTGGGAATATTCTTATCTTCTGGAGCATTCTAGAAGATTCCCACACTTATCATCTCCTATGAGCTCGAAATTAGATAAGGAATGAGTTAAGTAACCTCCTATCCTCTCATCCCTTCCTCCATGGAAACTAACTCTAATTTTGGAAGGCCATGAAATACCCTCATTTATGACCAAACCACCTCCATTTTCGTATAAATTGAGCACTCATCTAAGTGATCAAGGGCTGGAGTTTGAGAATTTGTAAGGAGATACTATTGGTGTGAGGTTTGAGATTGTAAGAAAGTATTGTTAGGATGTTGGATTGTTGGAATTTTGATGTGATGTTGGATGGAACTCAAGTTGGAGGAGTGACATTGGATCGGACTTCATGGTTGTAACTCTTCCTTCTACTTAATAAAGTTGTTTACAACTTTTCCCATATTCTTGGCTTTATGTATGATGATTATATGAGTAAATGCTTTCGATTCCATTTGCTTATAGTAGACAAATCTCTTGCTTTGATTAGTTTTTTTCCTTTGTTTATGATTCCAGGTACTTGTCGAGCGAATTAAGCTCGACAGGAGCCATACAAAGGAGACAAAGGGAAAGCGAAAGATAACAAGTAGGTCCCTTGTCTTATTTATCTTCTATAGAAAAAGGTTAAAGTCTTTAAATTTGTTGTTCTAGGTGTAGCCACCCACCTAGGGAAATTATATTTATCTATAAATGCAAAACTACACATAACACCAACCAAGGCTCCAGGACTAGCAACTCAACCCACCAAGGGCTCTAGAGTGTTTGTTCAACCAAGGCTCCAAGACTAGTAACTCAACTGAAGTTGTTCCAGGGCTCCAGAGTGTTTTTCCAACCAAGGCTCCATGACTAGTAACTCAACCCAAGCTAAGGAAACACGAGAACCAACCAAAAACAAAACAATGAAAATAAACCCACAATCACCATGTTTATCTAGGAAATGGCAAGGCTAGGTAATCCACTGTCAATCCTGGACATCCTCCATGCCAATGACAGATCTCAACCAAAAATCCTCATGCATATGTCATGCATGCCAAAACTAGTGAAGGAAACATACATGCAACTTAGTACCTGCAAGAAAATATGATGTAGTTGTTGATCCTGATGCCTTCTTACGCTTTCCTATTCTTCCTTTTATTTCTTGCTCCAAGAATCCAAGTATGCCACACCCTCCAAGAGTGCTCCAAGAAAACTCTAAGTATCCAAGAGTATGAGAGAGAGAGAGAATAATGAGAGAGCTCCAAAACTGAATTGACAAAAGGTTACCAACTGACCCTCAGAAGCCTTTTTATGAATGAGGCCTCTATTTTCTTCATTTTCCTTCATTTTCCTCCTCACATGAAACCTGTGACCTTTCACCTTCTTTTTCTCCTAAATTCCATTTATTTTCATAAACAAATGTGCCAAAATGTCATTTTACCTTTCCAAAGCCTTAGCCATTGCATTTGCTAATTTCCTTAGCCATAAACAACCAAGTGAACACCCCCTCGAATGTCTCGCCCAACATTCAGTTTGGAATAAGTGTCCCATCATCCGTGGTTATTATTTTTCCTTTATTAACTTCTATTACATGGAATTTTCACTAGGGTTGTTACATAACCCTCCCCCTTGGGGGACACTATCCTTAGTGTTCAATCACACATATACCTTAGCAACCTGCTGAAGGAAGACATACTGCTCATGGATCTGCAATCTGTAGTACCGATGCATGTGTCAACAACTACTTGAGTTTCTCAAAGCTAGCCTCAAACTCCTCATTCCATTTGAACTTCTTACCTTTCCTTTGCAATGATGTGATAGGATAAGAAATCTGTGAGAAGTTCCTAATGAACCTCCTATAGTAGCCTACCAAACCCATGAAAGATCTCACCTCATCTACATTCTTAGGAGCTACCCACTCCATGATGGCTCTTATCTTTTCTGGATCTACTGAAATTCCCTCCTTGGAGAGAACATGCCCCAATTATTGTACCTCAGTCTGAAAGAAACTACACTTGTTGAGCTTAGCATACAACTGATGCTGTCTCAACTACCTCAACACTATTGCTAAATGCTCGACATGCTCTTCCTCATTTTTAGAATATAACAATATATCATCAATGAACACAATAACAAACTTATCTAAATATGGACACAACACACTATTCCTCAAGCACATAAATGTAGTTGGAGAATTAGTTCAACCAAATGGAATAAAAACAAACTGATAATTCCCATACCTAGTCTTGAATGTAGTCTTGTAATGTCTCCTCTTTGATGTGTACTTGATAGTATCCAAATCTCAGATTAAACTTCGAGAACACCTCTCCTACCTTCAGTTGATCGAACAAGTCATCAATCCTCAACAAAGGGTACTTGTTCTTGATAGTCACTTTGTTCAATTGCCTACAATCGATGCATAATCTGAGAGTACAATATTTCTTCTTCACAAACAAGACTATTGCACCCCAAGGTGATAAAATTGGCCTAATGTATCCCTTGTATAACATTTACTTTAACTACAACTTCAACTCAACCAACTCAAGTGTGTTCATCCTGTAAGGTTCTTTTGATGTTGGGGTTGCCCCTGGCACTATCACAATAGAAAAGTCCACCTCCCTATGAGGTGGAAACTCTATAATGTCCTTAGGAAATACATCCTTGAACTACTGCAAAAATAGGTACCTGCTCAACAAATCTATATCCTCAACTTCCTTACCCTTATCACTAGAAATGTGTATTGTGAATAGCTTACACCCTTTCCTAAGACTATGCTTTTCTTGCATAGATGTCACCATCCCAATTGATGTGGTTTTATTCTTACCCTGTAATATTCTTGGTTCTCCATTGTCATCAACGCACTCAATGGCTTTGTCATAACATTCTACCTCGGTTCTATGAGGATACATCCAATCCATGCCCAACAACATACTATATGAACCCAATGGTAATACATTCAAATGTACTGTGGTAGGCATACCATTCAAGTCAAATGCACAAGCTCTTTCCTAATGACGAACTCGCTTCTTTGTACTTGTAGACAAATTCACTAACCAAGACTTTTCATGCAAGTCCTTACTCATAACCACAATTACCCACCAAGTCATGACTAGCATAGCTATAATTAGATCCATGGTCAATCAAAATAGAAATAACTTGATCACAAAGCTTACCGTCCATCTCAATGATAGATGCATGATGCTCTTCCTTTTTGTTGTCCAATGTTGCATAGATATGTGGAATACTTTAACCAACATCTCCAACAGTATGTGCCTCCTGCACACTATATATCTTAGGCCTATCACTCTGGTACTGTGGACAATCCTTTCTATGATGATCTCCTCCACAAGTCCAACACCACAAGAGCTCCTTATTCTTCTCCTTAGATTTGTGTCCCTGTCCTCTATCTAATGAATTGAACCTCTTAGGTGGTGCAACATTCTCCTTGTTACCCGAATCATGTGGTCTTACTTGCTTCTTGTCCTAGTTTCCCTTGTTCTTCGCATTACCTCTCCAATTTGGCTTCGTCTAAGTTCTACACTTTGATTATTCATAGCAATGCTTCAATTTTCGGATAGAGTCCTCTAATGATATAGACTCAGCAAACTCGTTCCTATCTTTGAATGAAATCGCTAACCCACTAAAAAATCTATGAATCCTATCCTTATCCTCCTTGAGGTAAGGCGCATACCTCAGAAACTCCAAGAATATGCTAGTGTACTCATCATTTGTCATGGATCCCATCTCTAGCTCATAGAATTCTTTTGCCCTGTCATCAAAGTGTCTTTCTGACAAATACTTCTTCTTTAATAGCTTTTGAAACTCACTCCAAGTCAAATATTCCTCATTTATACCTCTAACATTATTCATGTCTTCCCAACAAATGTCTTCTTTCCCTTTGAGACTGAATGTAGGAACTCTATTTTTCATGTTCTCTGAATAGTATTGTAATCTGAGGAACTTCTTCATGCCTAGCAATCATGCCTCTACATCTTGTGATTTCTTTACCTCTCAATCAAAAGTAGGTGGTGTTAGAGTCAATATTTTCATACTGTCATCAATGATCAAAATTCCTCTTTTACATCATATTAGTGTCCCATGTTGAAATTTTTATCATTCCACCTAGGTCATCATGTAAAAATTTACTCACTGATGGTAGCCCAAGTTCAAAATCCAAAGCTCCTCTCAAAAAATCAATATTTGTTGGCTCACCTTCATGTGTCTTGCGGAGCATACATTCATTTTAAAGGCTCATGTCATCATGTCTTATGTTAGTCAAGTCCACCTAAAGTCTGCTTGTTCAAGGTCCCATTAGGTCACTAGGTTTCATTCTTCCAAGGTCCAATAAAACACCATTCATTGCATAAGGCCAGCAAAAGCATGAGAGTGAAACAAATAATATCCCTTTTTCATTCAAAGAGGATTTGCAAAAATGTAACTATGGTTGCCAGAGCTTAATTTTCATTCCAAAGTATGGGTTTGGTTTCAGATTATAATTTTATTTCAAAAAAACAAGTGTATTATTTTTATTTATTTATGTAATTTTATGTTCATTATATGTAATAAGTTATTATTCCTAAGTTGCTCACTCAAACTTTATTGCGAACATCATCCACCTGCAAAGGAAAAAGTAAGAAGTCAAAGATCATTAGTGTGAAAATTTGAAAAGTGACATGAAACATTAGAACATGGATTTTCAAAGCATAAATCAAACCCACTCAAGTATAAAAGCCCTAAAAGACATCAATTCAACATTCATTTGCACTCCTACACTCTCAAAGCATCCTCATCGAAAGGGAATTTTCGAGTTATAAATGAAATTGTGCAAAACGGGGGTAGAGGGCGCATTTTGAACTGGTGTCGTGCATTTTCCTTAAAACATTGCACGCTTGTTAAGAGTGATGTGTGTTTGACCAGATTATTGCTTGTTTGCCCGCAAACGTCCAAAGGTTGCCCGAAGAGCACCACATCATCTCCAAGCTTCAAAATGTGTCACCAACATCCTCCAACAAACAAGTAGGTTGAAATCATATCTCTCCTCTCCTCCACAGTTAAATTATATGGTGTTTCATTATGTTTTGGTGTCCTACTAAATTCAAAACCCTAGTAACATAATACCATTCCTAAATTTCATTTTCTATCATCCCAATACCATTCCTACATTTCAAAACTACCCCCTGTTACCTCCCTCATATCACACATCCCCATTTTCATCTCCTCAATTTCCTCACACCATTCCATACTCTCTACACCTACATTCCCTTTCATCATCTCCCAAGGGTTTGACTAAACTAACTCATGGTAGAACAAGAGAACAAAAGCATAGTGAGGAAGAAAGACATGAGACGAGGTTATCTAAGAGAGGAGGGAGAATCATTAGACATGAGCCAACCAATACCAGAGAACTCGTGGCATCTCCCATCACTTTGACAAGCTTTAAGCATGTGGGTTGTTTTGAGTTTTGTGAGAAAGTACAAAGGATCCAAAATTATCTTGTGTTGACCAGATTATTCTTCACCAACCTCCATGACAACTAGGTAACCCTTTTTGGCGTCACCTTCACTCTATCTCCTGTTATCATATCAGTTTCCTCTGGGATCCCAAATGTTTGGGGAAAATGGTTTAAACATGGAGAATTGGATCATTTCTATTATGTGCCATATCTTAAACCAAGGTACAAGAATGAGAGAAAGAGGATTTTTCCTTTCTCTTACCTCCTAGACAGATATGCTCCCATGATGAAAATCATCATGAAGTACTTCACTTGTGAGGGTAGGTTTTCTAGGCTTTATTCCTATCATATCCGGCTACTCATGCATTTCACAAGAGTCAAAATGCTCAATATACCCTACTATCTTTATCAGAGCATTGACAAGGTGTCATTCATTTCCCAAAATAAAGATTATGATCATCAAATGCAAAGTATCTTTCACCACTCCCTCATCAAGATGATAGTCCTCCATTACCTTGATCATCTTAACATTGCATGGGACACCTTTATATCCAGTGAGATTTTCACTATCCCACCTATTCAGCATGGCCAAGAAGCACCTTCATCATCTCATCCTTCCACATCCATTCCTCCACCTCAGCCTACAGTTCATACATCATCACCAAATCAGTCTCTTTCACCCACCTCACCACCATCATCTCCATTTCACACTAAGACTGGGTCACCTAGCAGGGATGAAATTAGAAAGCCTATGAGGGTTGATTTGGGCATAATGGAACATACTTATCAGATAGGTCATAGGTAGGTGTTTGCCCCATGGATTGTGGGAGGGGCCTTGCCTTCTTCATCAGCAAAGGAGGTACAGAAGGGCAAGGAGAAAATGACAGAGACAAAGATCTAGTAGCAGGAGGAAGACCTCCATGAAACATAGCAGGATTTTGACTTAGTTGACCTAAGTGAGCATGATTATAGTGAAAGCACAAGAATTGTCATCAAAGAAAAGTATGCACTCATAGGGGAGCTCTAGGTCAACTTACAAAGGGAAAAATATATCATTTTGCACTATAAGCAAGAAAACAAGCAGTTGGAGACCAAATAAGAGCTCATGGAGATTCAACTCATCAAGGCAAATAGGGAGGCTGAAAAGACTAAGATTTTAATTGATGAAGCATATGGAGAATATGGTGAACAACTTGATGAACAAGTGCCAAGAAAAAGGCCATGGACTAGAGGCCTAAAAAGAGCATTGAAGTTAGAGGAACAAAAAGAGGTTGAACTAGCTAATCAGCTCACCCTGAATGAACAATTTTCCAAAATGATGAATGAGAACCGGGAGTATTGGCTCAAGAGGGTAAATGGTCATCTTGAGAAACTCCTAGTCAAGGCTAAAAGGGATAGTGAAATTCACAAGAAGATGGTTAAACATTACGCCTACAAAGAAAGGATTTCCAAGGCAAAACTCAAAGCTACAAGGGAGAATATTGAAGCCTTGACAAAGAAAGAGGAGAAAAGGAGGCTAGACATTCTTGCTGAGGCATTACTCCATGCGTAAAACACATGATCAGCCATCATCCCACCAATTTTGACAAGTTTTGAGCAAATTTTGCAAGTTATGATTTTTTGTGTTTTTTGAGGCATTTTTAGCACAGTAAAAAGGTCAAACGCGTAGCACCTAGGGTGATGCACCATTTTTTGGGGCATTTAATGAGAAAAAAGGTCAACATAATTGGATTCAGAGTGATGATTACATGCACTTTGTGCATTTTCTAAGCATTTGGAGACAAACGGGTTAGTCAAAAAGGTCAAAAACTACCAAAAAACCATGTATTTGCCTCATTTCTGGCATGGGCGCTGCGCATTTACTAGTTTTGGGAGATTGAGTTTTTGACATGAAAAATGAGCTCCAATTCGAAAAATGAAGAAATGTCTAGAAACTAGACTTGAAGGGATTTCAAACAAGTCATCTTGGAGCAAATTTGGACACCAGGAAGGCACCCAAAAGCAATCCTGAACTTAGAGGGCGCGTTTGACAAAGAGAGGGCACATTTGATAGTCTTCTCCAATTTTCTGAGTTTCTCTCATGTTTTGATTTTCACCTTGGAAAATGATGATTTTACCTATGTAAATGATCAAATTGGATGTAATTGTCACATTTTCACTATTACCTGGGGTAAATGCATTAAATAAATCAAGCAAATGAGGTATAATGAATCAGTTCACTTAAGATAGGAATGAGTCACTTGGACCATCCTACAACTTAGCTATCAGTTCACATTTTTGTGAAATATCTTCCTCACCTCATGGATTCGGCCCCTGAGGATGAGGGAAAGTGGTTTTCATGACTATTTAGTCCGTTTCTTCACCATAGACAAAGGTTGGACTCCATTAGATATTGTATTAGTGTTTCAGACTTTGGCATGGAATATATTGGATGAGTTGCAACTATTTTTGTGGGATTCTTGTGGCATGGTATTTTGATATTGTTTCTTTTTCAGTTACATATGTGTGAATGTTTTGTACCTTTCATGATCCATTTCACTTTAAATATGTTTGATTTTCAAGGTGTGATAAGCAGAATTCGTCTTCTATGCTCGGTTTTGGGAGAATCATCATAATTTGTTTTATTTCTTCAGTTTAAAAAGAATTCATGATTTTCATGCTCTTTTTAACACCTCACGAGTCTAAACCATTTCATCACTATACTACAAAGTGTTAAAGTAACTTTCCTACCTTGCCCCATCAGATGTCTGCAATTCTGATTCTCTTTTGCCCTAACCTAGTTCACTCATCCAGTGACTACTCGAATAAAATCAAATCAAACAAACCTTGAGCTACTATATCTAGCCTAAAAACCTAATTCATATAGCCCTCTTGGCTGTGATCCTTTGGAGATAGCCCTCTCCAGCTTGGTAGGGCTAGATACCAAGTCAAAATATTGGTTTGTGGTTACCTCAACTGGACTCTTTCCTCAGCCTTGGAGATCCAAAGGAATGATAACATATTGGTGCCATTGTTGGGGATGAAAGGTTCATTTTCCCTGGGTATACAACTAGTTTACACTGGACTTTGGTCCTCTGAATGATGGGACTAAGCTTCATAAAGGTTGATTTAGTAATTGCAGTGTCAAGATAGTAGAGCTAGCCTCGAGGAGACAAACAAGGAAAATTCTGCATCCTAATCCAATTGATTCAATTGAAGACAATCAGAGCCTACTCAAAAAGTTAAGAAGGTTACTAATCACAAGTTCGATCAGACTTCATTCCATTGGTAAGCTCTCAATCATTACCAATTTTATATTTCGCTATTAAAGAATTTCCTTTGAAAATAATCTTTTTTCAGCTTAAAGTATTTGGTCTTTTACCTCATATAGTTTGTCACCCTGTTAAGATATTGGCTCCAAAAAGATATACCAGCTCAAACCCTGACCCAAATCCTCCTTCTTCGATTGATAATCCTGAAAGATTGTTAAGAAAGTGTAAAGTCCCTTTCCCCAAGACTGAAACCACAAAATTGGAAAGGACCACTTCCTTGCTAGATCAAATACATAGAATTGAGGATATACCTTTTGACATTGCATTTGAGTTATCTCTATTCCGTTCAAAGTCTGAGTCTTGTCTTACCAAAGAATTTTTTGATCCCATAAAGTTTGACTCATACCTTCCTACCTCAAAGTCTTTGTTTAATCGACCTTCTACTGCTTCTCAGTCTTTAAAACTTGAGCACGAGGTTTGGTCTAATTTTGAGAAAATTCAAAGCCTAGCTGATCAATTACAAATTACTGTTGAAAAGGCCTATATTCAATATCAAATTGAGGTCTTATCTTCCTCCATGCCCTCTACTACACCTCTGAAAGCATCCACATTGCCTCCCCCATCTTCATCTCAACCAACACAACCCATTTCAGTTCCCATCCAACATTCTCCAGGATTTATGGCTAGATTTGCACCCTTAGTGTTACCTAGTCAGTTGGAAGCTTTACCTCAGACCTATGGCTAGAGGCTTCCTCTGTTTGACGGCAACCCAGGGGTCACAATGTAGCAACATATCGATAAGATGGTTGATTTCATTGACTCAGAGGAAGTCGATGATGATGATGCTAAAATGAGACTAATGGCTCAAAGTTTTTCTGGAGATGTCAAAAGTTGGTTTCGTGGTTTGGCAACAAGCTCCATTGATACTCCTCAAAGGTTGAATGGGTTGTTCTTAGCCAAGTGGCAGGAAAAGAAAAATCCATTACAGATCTTGGTGGAATACAACACATTAAAGAGGAATCCTAATGAGATGGTTCAGGAATTCACAATAAGGTTCAATCAGATCTATAATTCCATTCTGGATAACATGAAACCTCCACCTAATTTGGCACTTCAGCACTAGCTGGATGCTTTTGATCCGAAGATGGGTTAACAATTGAGGGAAAGAGATCTTGCAGTCTGGAAGACATGTAGAAAAATGTGGTAAGTGTGGAAGCAAACTTGATGATTAAAAAGTCTCAATTGAAACATGAGAAACTAGAAAAGAGAGTAACCATCAAAGAAGAACCTTCTTCTTCCACCAATCTTAAGCTAAATGCACTGATTAAAACCATGGAAAGAATGGCTAACTGAATGATAAATTCGGATAGACCTTAGGAGCCCCAAGTTAGAAATCCTAACTTCAGAAATCAGCAACAACCTCAGTACAAGATAAAACAAAGAGAGCATAAATCTTATGAAGCATCAACATCTCAGTAGCCAATTCAAACACCCTTGTAGCATAACTATGCTCAAGAAGAGTTTGATGATGAAACAGACCCGATCATTGAGGAAAATCACTTCTTTAGGGAAGATCACCATCCCATTTTCTTGACTGAAGATGAGAAGTATGTCAAGAAAGTGGAGGACCCTAAAGATGAGGATTACATACTAGCAAGTGACGATACATTGGAGACCCAAACCAATGATTATCAAAGAGGATATTTGAATGCACTCAGTTCTTAGCATAAGCAATATTCTTTAAGGAATAGGGATGTCCCAATCATTCCTATTCAGAAAAAGACATCACAGCAGAAAGATACCCAATAGAAATCAAATCCCTAAGGTAGTCAAAGAAAAGGTAAAGAGCTCACAGTAGCCGATCAAAGCAGAACAAAATAGCCATCTACAAGTAGTCCAAACAAGGATCATGACAGTCAAAAGAAGGATCTGATACCAAGAGATCTACCTGAGAAGAGAGACAATGTCCAAAGAGAGGTAGATAAATCTACTTCTTTCAATCTAGAAACTGAAATTTCAAAGTTGAAAGTGTCAATCCTCTTACTGAACTAGTCAAAAATAGCCATTACAAGTATGATATAGTTAAAATGCTCAAAGTTCATCCTATGTTTGACATGGTTAATATTGAAGATGACCAGCCTGAATTGATTTTTGGTCCATCCATAGATGTCCAGTGAGGAGATAGTGATGTTCCTCCATTTTATCTTAGTTTAAGAATCCACCAATTCATTCTTCACAACTCCATGCTTGACTCCAGAGCCTCTCATAATTTAATGTTAAAAGCCATCATGGAAAGGTTGGGTCTAGATATAACTCGTAAGTACCATGACTTGTATTCTTTTGAATCTGGTAAGGTTCGTTGTCTTGGCCTAATCAAATATTTGGTAGTATCCCTAGATCAAATCCCTTTAAAAAATGTTTTAATGGATGTAGTGGTAGCTGATATACCACCACGGTTTGGCATGTTGTTGTCGAGATCCTAGGGAGCGAAATTAAGAGGCACATTGTAGTTAGACTTATCCTATGCTACCATCCTGGTTTTCAGGAAATTGGGAAAGTTGTACTGAGAAACCAAAATGAAGTTCATGATAACCAACAAGGATAAGCCTAAAAATCATCCTATAAATGTTGTACATATAGATTTAGAGTCTTTTATTTTATATAATGATAGTGGACTAAACGATGCAGATAGCTAGCTTATGGAAATTAAATATGTACCAGAGGTTTTCAATTGTATAAGGACAGTTTCAGATCTTGAGAAATAAATGTTGCCAAGTTCATCAGAACCATCACCAGACAAGGCAGAAAAAGGTCCAGAAAAGCCATTAGAGAAGGTAATAGAAAATTCAGAATAGTCGGAAGATAAAGTTCAAAAAATTGACCCAAAATAGAAAAAAGATGTACAACCCTTAGAAGAGGAAAATGGCCTTTGTACCATGGACTTTGATGGTTCTCTTGGGAAAGACGGAGCATGTATTAGCATTTGGATTCGAAGTCCACATCATCATCAGTAAGGTAATCTCCCTCATCATGTTAGATTGTGCTCATACAAGTTGTATTTTGATTGCACTAACAATGAGGCGGAGTACGAAGTGTTGATCATAGGTTTGAAGATCTTGAAGAGGTTAGGTGCATGAATAATTTCCATCTATGGTGATTCAGAACTTGTAATCAAGCAAGTTAAAGGTGAATATCAATCTCACCATCCGCGAATGAAACAATATAGAAATGTGGTTTTAGATATTCTTGATATGTTTCCTGAGCATACTCTTTCAGTTGTACCAAGAAGTCAGAATCTTATGGCGATTCATTAGCTACAGCTGGAATTAATTTTAAAATCCCCATCTTTTCAAACAAGAAGTTTGATATTCATGTGAAGCATCAACCCTCTGTTCCTGACAACTTGCGATATTGGCAAGTATTCTAGGATGACAAATAGGTGAATAAATTTCTTCAGAGTGAAGGAGAGTTTGAAAATTGTTCCATGGATGAAGCTTACAATGAGGATGATCAAGTCATTGAAGCAACCCAATTTGATATATTACAGCTAAAGGACAACAATATTCTTAAAGGTCTTGTACCTTTGGAAGACTTGTTTGATCAGGATGATGTAGCAAGGAAGCCTACGTTGGTTCCTACATAGAAAGGTGTCGAAGACGTGAACATCGGAATAGCAGACAAACCAAAGATGATCAAGTTGTCCAAAACATTGTCTCCTGAGGTAAAAGAGAAATACATTCATCTATTGTCTGAATTTTCTGATGTTTTCGCTTGGGAATATGAATATTTGAAGGAGTATGATAAGAAAATAATTCAGTATACCATCCCAATCAAGCCCGATCAAAAACCCTTCAGACAAAAGATGAGGAGGATTAACCCAAGGTTGCTAACAGAATTTACAAGGCGAGCATCATTGTTCCTATCAGATTTTTTGATTGGATATCAAATCTAGTCTTGATGAGAAAGAAGATCAGGGAGATTAGGCTCTGTGTAGACTTCAGAAATTTGAACAAAGTATCTCTGAAAGATAATTACCTACTTCCAAAAATGGATCATATCCTTCAGAGAGTTGTAGGCATTTCCCAACTATCACTTTTGGATGGCTACTCCAATTACAATCAAGTTTTAGTGCATGCAGGACAAGATAGCGTTCACCACACCTTGGGACACATTCAAATATGCAAAGATGCCATTTGGTCTCAAAAATGCAGGGGCCACTTTTCAACGTGCCATAGACATAGCCTTTTCGGATGAAAAAGATGTTTTCTTGGTGTATACTTAGATGATGTAACTGTGTTTTCACATTCAGATGATGAACATTTGCATCATTCAAGAGTCATTTTTAAGAATTGTAGGAAGTTCAGGATCTCTCTCAATCCAAAGAAAAGTTTGTTTGCTATGGAGGAAGGTAAACTTCTCGGCCACATCATTTCGAAAGATATCATCCGTATTGATCCTTTACGAGTAGAAGCCATTCAACAAATTGATTTCCCTCTCAGTAAAAAGGAAATCCAAGCATTTAATGGTAAGATGAATTTCTTACGTAGATTTATTCCTAATTTAGCTAACAATCTTAGAGAAATGACCAATATGTTAAAAAAGGATAATGAGGTGAAATGGTCTGAGCCCGCAAGTCCTTTCATGAGGTGAAGCTTGCCTTAACCACTGCTTCTATTTTGATTAGTCCTTATTACACCAATGATTTTATTATATTTTCATTTGCTTCTAGGCATACCATGGCAGCAGTACTGATGCAAAAAAGGGATAAAACCGAGCTGCCAATAGTATTTTTTGGTGGCAACATCAGGAATGCAACCCTTAAGTAAAACATCATTGAAAAACAAGCCTTGGCTTTGGTAAAGGTGATCAAAGATTTCAGAGTTTGCATTTTACATTTGCATACTCTTGCTTATATGCCTAATGCAGCGGTAAAAGAAGTCCTCGTGCAAAATGACCTGAAAGGTAGAAGAGGTAGATGGATAGCAGCATTATTAGAATATGATCTTGAGATCAAGCCTACAAAGCTGATCAAGGGTCAAGGCTTAGCCAAACTCATGGTTGAGTCAAACCTTCATGCTCTAGACATCAACCTTGTACAGGCATTATCTGACAATCAAGAAGAAGTGGATCTCATTCAGGCATCTGAAAGTTTTCTGTCATCCCCACAATATTCTGATATTAATTATGTGCTTCAACATCTAAATCCCCCTCCAGGCATGTCTAAAGCTAAGAGCAGGTCATTGAAGTTGAAGGCTTCCAAATATTGTATCATGGATAGTGTACTTTATTGGAAAGATCTCGAAGGTGTGTTGTTGAACTGTTTGACCAAAGATGAGTCCAAAGAAGTAATAAATGGCTTCCATAAAGGAGATTGTGGGGGTCACTTGTACTGGAATACCACGGCCAATAAAGTACTAAGAGCGGGTTACTATTGGCCTACACTTTTTGCAGATATCTACAAGGCAATGATGAGTTGTCACGAGTGTCAAGTTTTCCAAGGTAAAAGAAAGCTTCTTCCTTTGCCTCTACAACCAATATCAGTTAATGCACCTTTTTAGCAGTGAGGCCTAGATTTCATAGGTGAGATTAATCCATCATCATCCACAGAACACAAGTGGATATTGACAGCTACAAACTACTTTACAAAGTGGATCGAAGCGATCCCAACCATGCAAGCAACTAATTCAGTTATCATTCAGTTTTTAGAAACTAATATCTTTTCCCATTTTGGTTGTCCTAATAAGATTATCATAGACAAAGCGCCAGCATTCAAGTCCAAAAATATGACTGAGTTTTGTGACAAGTACAACATAAATTTGGGACATTCTACAACATACTATTTGCAAGGAAATGGTTTGGCGGAGTCCTCCAATAAATTCTTAATCAATATCATCAAGAAACTGTTGGAGGCTAACAAAAATAATTGGCACAAAAAGTTGATCAATGCATTGTGGGCAGATCAGGTGAGTAGTAAGAAATCTCTTGGGCTTTCTCCTTTTCAGATTGTGTATGGACTAGATATTGTTTTTCCTACATCTTTAGCAGTCTCGGTCACATAATTATTACAAGAAGCGGGAAGTGAAGAGAATGATATTCAACGCAGGATCAATCAAATGATTCACTTAGAGTAGACACGGGATGAGGAATTTCAGAACACCTCCAAGATTCGTGAGAGAATAAAGAGGATCTATGACCGGAAAACAAAGGAAGATGATTTCAAAATCGAAGATGTGGTGCTTCGTTGGGATGCTAGAAGAGAATATAAGGGTAAGCATAGAAAATTTGAGAACTTATGGAAAGGCCCTTATCATATTTCAGCTTTCCAAGGACAAAATTCTTTCTTGTTGGACGAGATGAATGGAGAACCATGCTTAGGAGGACTAGTCAATGGTAGGCTCCTAAAGCACTCTCTTTTCTTAAACTGTCTGGTTTCATGGTACATACATTTTGAATTTCCTGCAAGTGTGAAGTAGAATATCATTGGAGTTCGGAGCCCGAAGTGAAGGCCATGGAGCTTCACTGATTTTCTGTCGTTTTAGTATTCAATCCTTAGTCATGTAAGTCAGTGTGAGTCAATTTTTTGAGTTTTCAACATTTACTCATGCATTTCAGTTTGTATTTTTTTGACCATATTGGCCCATATGGTTAGGCACTTGATCTAGGGTGTTCTTGACACCTCCAAGGAGTTTCCATCCCCAAATAAGGCCGATGTTAGAGTTAGTATTTGCATACTGCCATCAGTGATCAAAATTTCTCTTTTACATCATATTAGTGTCCCATGTTGAAATTTTTATCATTCCACCTAGGTCATCATGTGAAAATTTACTCACTGATGGTAGCCCAAGTTCAAAATCCAAAGCCCCTCTCAAAAAACCAATATTTTCTAGCCCACCTTCATGTGTCTTGCTGAGCATACATTCATTTTAAAGGCTCATGTCATCATGCCTTATGTCAATCATGTCCACCTGAAGTCTGCTTGTTCAAGGTCCCATTAGGTCACTAGGTTTCATTCATCCAAGGTCCAATAAAACACCATTCACTGCATAAGGCCAGCAAAATCATGAGAGTGAAAGAAATAATATCCCTTTTTCATTCAAAGAGGATTTGCAAACATGTAACTATGGTTGCCCAAGCTCTAATTTTCATTCCAAAGTATGGGTTTGGTTTTAGATTGTAATTTTATTTTAAAAAAACAAATGCAATATTTTTATTTATTTATGTAATTTTATGTTCGTTATATGTAATAAGTTACTATTCCTAAATTGTTCACTCAAACTCTATTGCCAACATCATCCACCTGCAAAGGAAAAAGTCAAAAGTCAAAGAGCATTAGTGTGAAATTTTGAAAAGTGACATGAAACATTAGAACGTGGGTTTTCAAAGCATAAATCAAACCCATTCAAGTATAAAAGCCATCAAAGACATCAATTCAGCATTCATTTTCACTCCTACACTCTCAAAGCATCCTCAAAAAAAGGGAATTTTCAAGTTTTAAATGAAACTGTGCAAAACGGGGGCAGAGGGTGCGTTTTGAACTGGTGCTGCGCGTTTTCCTTAAAACGTTGCGCGCTTGTTAAGAGTGTTGCGTGTTTCACCAAATTGTTGTGTGTTTGCCCAAAAACGTCCAGAGATTTCCCAAAGAGCACTACATCATCTCCAAGCTTCAAAATGTGTCACCAACATGCTCTAGCAAACAAGTAGGTTGAAATCATATCACTCCTCTCCTCCACAGTTGAATTATATGGTGTTTCATTGTGTATTGGTGTCCTACTAAATTCAAAACCCTAGTAACATAATCCCATTCCTAAGTTTCATTTTCTAGCATCCCAATACCATTCCTACATTTCAAAACTACCCCATGTTACCTCCCTCATATCACACATCCCCATTTTCATCTCCTCAATTTCCTCACACCATTCCATACTCTCTACACCTACATTCCATTTCATCATCTCCCTATGGTTTGACTCCAATAACTCATGCTAGAAGAAGAGAACAAAATTCAAAGTGAGGAAGAAAGACAAGAGAGGAGGCTATCTAAGAGAGGAGAGAGAATCATTAGACATGAGCCAACCAATACCAGAGAACTCATGGCATCTCCTATCACTGTGACATGCGTTAAGCATGTGGGTTGTTTTGAGTTTTGTGAGAAAGTACAAAGGATCCAACATTATCCTATGTTGACCAAATTATTCATTACCAACATCCATGACAACCATGTAACCCTTGTTGGCGTCACCTTCACTGTATCTCCTGATATCATATCAGCTGCCTCTGGGATCCCAAACGTTGGGGGAAAATGGTTTAAACAAGGAGAATTGGATCATTTCTATTATACCCATATATTAAACCAAGGTACAAGAATGAGAGAAAGATGATTTTTCCTTTCTCTTACATCCTAGACAGATATGCTCCCATGATGAAAATCATCATGAAGTACTTCACTTGTGAGGGTAGGTTTTCTAGGCTTTATTCCTATCATATTCGGCTACTCATGCATTTCACAAGAGTCAAGATGCTCAATATACCCTACTATCTTTACTAGAGCATTGAAAAGATGATTAATTTCCAAAAAGAAAGATTATGATCATCAAATGCAAAGTATCTTTCACCACTCCCTCATCAAGATGATAGTCCTCCATTACCTTGATCATCTTAACATTGCATGGGACACCTTTATATCCAATGAGGTTTTCACTATCCCACCTATTCAGCATGGCCAATAAGCACCTTCATCATCTCATCCTTCCACATCCATTCCTCCACCTCAGCCTACAATTCATACATCAACGCCAAATCATTCTCTTTCACCCACCTCACCACCATCATCTCCATTTTACACTGAGATTGGGTCACCTAGCAGGGGTGAAATTAGCAAGCCTAAGAGGGCTGATTTGGGCATAATGGAACATACTTATCAAAGAGGTCATAGGTAGGTGTTTTCCCAACATATTATGGGAGTGGCCTTGCCTTCTTCATTAGCAAAGCAGGTATAGAAGGGCAAGGAGAAGATGACAGAGACAGAGATCTAGCAGCAGGAGGAAGACCTCCATGAAACAGAGAAGGATTTTGACTTAGTTGACCTAAGTGAGCATGATGACAGTGAAAGCATAAGAATCATCATCAAAGAAAATGACGCACTCATAGGGGATCACTAGGTCCACTTATAGAAGGAAAAATACATCATTTCGTACTATAAGCGGGAAAATAAGCAGTTGAGACCAAATAAGAGCTCATGGAGATTCAGCTCATGAAGAGAAAGAGGGAGGTTGAAAAGACTAAGATTTTACTTGATGAAGCATATGGAGAATATGGTGAACATCTTGATGAATAGGTGCCAAGAAAAAGGCCACAGACTAGAGGCCTAAAAAGAGAATTGAAGTTAAAGGAACAGAAAGAGGCTAGACTAGCTAATCAACTCACCCTGAATGAACAGTTTGCCAAAATGATGAATGAGAACCAGAGTATTGGCTGGAGAGGATAAATGGTCATCTTGAGAAACTCCTAGTCAAGGCCAAAAGGGATAATGAAATTCACAAGAAGATGGCTAAACATTACGCCTACATAGTAAGGATTTCTAGGGAAAAACTCAAAGTCGCAAAGGAGAATATTGAAGCCTTGACCAAGAAAGAGGAGAAAAGAAGGCTAGACATTCTTGCTGAGGCATCGCTCCATGCCTCAAACACATGATCAGTCATCATCCCACCAATTTTTACAAGTTTTGAGCAAATTTTGCAAGTTGTGAATTTCTGTGTTTTTTGAGGCATTTTTTCGCACAATAAAAAGGTCAAACACGCATCACCTAGAGTGCTACACTCTTTTTTGGGGCATCTAATGAGCAAAAGGTCAACATAATTGGATTACAAGTTATGATTACATGCACCATGTGCATTTTCTACGTATTTAGAGACAAACGGGTCAGTCAAAAAGGTCAAAAACCACCAAAAAACCATGTTTCTGCCTCATTTCTGGCTTGGGTACTACACGTTTACTAGTCTTGGGAGATTGCATTTTTGATAGGACAAATGAGCTCCAATTATAAAACTAAAGACATTTGTAGAAATTATACTTGAAGGGCCTTCAAACAAGCCATATTGAAGCAAATTTGGACACTGGGAAGGCACCCAAAAGCAGTCCTGAACTCGGAGGGCACATTTGACAATCTTCTCCAATTTTCTGAGTTTCTCTCCTGTTTTGATTTTTAGCTTGGAAAATGATGATTTTACCTATGTAAATGATCAAAATGGATGTAATTTGGATTTAATTATCATGTTTTTCCTATACGTTGGGTAAATGCATTAGGTAAATCAAGCAGGTGAGGTATAATGAATCAGTTCACTTAAGATATGAATGAGTCACTTGGACCATCCTACAATTTAGCTATCAGTTTATATTTTTGTGTAATATCTTCCTCACCTCATAGATTAGACCCCTGAGGATGAGGGGAAGTGGTTTTCATGTCTATTTAGTCCCTTTCTTCACCATAGACAAAGGTTGGACTCCATCGGATATTGTATGAGTGTTTCATACTTTGGCGTGGAATATATTGGATGAGTTGCAGCTATTTTGGTGGGATTCCTATGGCATGGTATTTTGATATTGGTTCTTCTTCAGTTACATAAGTGTGAATGTTTTATACCTTTCATGATCCATTTCACTTTAAATATGTTTGATTTTGAAGGTGTGATAAGTAGAATTCATCTTCTATGCTATGTTTTGGGAGAATCATCATAATTTATTTTATTTCTTCATTTTAAAAAGAATTCATGATTTTCATGCTCTTTTTTACACCTCGCCGGTCTAAACCATTTCATCACTATACTACAAAGTGTTAAAGCAAATTTCCGACCTTGCCCCATCAGATGTCTGTAATTCTGATTCTCTTTTTCCCTGACCTAGTTCACTCTCTGACCTAATTCACTCATCCAGTGACTACCCCAATCAAATCAAATCAAACAAACCCTGAGTTACTATATCTAGCCTAAAACCCTAATTTATCTAGCCCTCTTGGCTGTGATCATTTGGAGAGAGCCCTCTCCAGCTTGGTAGGGCTAGCTACCAAGACAAAATATTGGTATGTGGTTACCTCAATTGGACTCTTTCCTCGGCCTTGGAGATCCGGGGGAGTGATAACATGTGGCTTTTCTTTCTTAAAATCATCTGGTAAATACCCCTTATCGCTCATCCTATAAGGATGATACCGATGACAATCATAGTGCTTATCTTAATCAGAACTAGAATCATACCTATGTCTATCTCTTCTCCTATCTGGAGTGTCCAACAATCTGCCATCACTAATTGTGTCATCTCTATCTAATCGGTGACCACCATGTGATCTACTACCATATGCTACATTAATTCTATCCTCTTGCTCATGGTTGATCTGTAGCGGTCCCTATTACTGCAAATCTGACAAGCTCCTAAGTATGACTACACTTACCTCTGCTAATCTTTCATGTGCCTGTATGATTCTATCATTATCTGTCATACAACTACTTCTTTCTTCCTTTAAACTTCTTAGTGTCACTTCCAAATCATAAGATTTCCCAACACCATAGTGCTCCTTGGATTCATAGGGAGAGTCTTTGTAGTCAGCCATCTTGCTAGCCATTTGATATTTCTTCCTACAAGGTATATCATGTCAGTTAAACCAAATCATAATAAACCAATGCACCTTAGTATAGTGCAGGGAGGATACCTTGTCTGCAAGATCAACAAATCAACGTGATACATGTATAACATAATCATGATAGCATATAGAAGCATAAAACATAAGCATATGACCATGCAACTGCCATTCTAGCTAAGGTCTAGTCATGAATGCATGACCTCAACAATAACACACACCATGACCTCATGCATGACAACCACCATCGTCATGTCACTATAGACTTGACCATATGAAAACATGAACATGCACAAGTGATGCATAACCATCCACACATATGCATAAACACTTATGATCAAGCATGAATGAACAATACTTGAAATCAAACCTACAAGAATGATACATGCAACCAAGCATACAATAATTTAACCAAACATGCAAGAATGTAACCAAGCATACTACAAAGATAATTGTAAGTGACATAAATCGACATGTAACCAGTCATACACTCATGATGTTGCATTCCACCACAACAACCTCAAGTTCCACATGATGACATCACTACAACCATGATCAACATCATGCAAATTTAAGAAACTCGTGGAATGAAGTGCAAGAGACACACATGAAAATAAAATGCATGCATGACCAACACATAGCCCATCTAGTCTGAGGGGTGAACCATGCTCTGATACCACTCTGTAGCACCCTCCTCTCAAATCTACCCAAGGAACCGACCAGCCAAGGTAAACATGAGACGAGAGGCCACTATGATATGATTCAGACTCCTAAGTGATGTTAAGGAAGTGGAACCAATGGAAACAAACCATACAGACATTAATCATCAACTATAGGGCCCTCAAGAACCAATCCAATATGTTATATATCTTGCCTTAGGGTCCCACTGATCTTTTGGACAATTTAAGGGACAGTCACTTGCATGCTATAGGCATGAGTGCGACCATCAACCCAAAGTCGCTCTCATAGGCTTGCCTACAAGCGACTAGAGACCAAAATTGTTAGTGCTATTCCAATGACTTCGGGATTTGAGCCACTATTTCAGGCCCATAACCAAGGTCTTTGCCCAAAATTGAACCATCTCTTCATATCAGTAAAATAACATGGAAATTTCAATACTAAAGCAAATACTTGTTCAAGACCTTGACTAGAGCCCTACTAGCCATGACAAGCATTTTCTCAAACGTATTGCAAGTGTGTAATCTATAGGTGTAATTAATAGTTCTTAGCATAGGGGTCTCATACTTAGCTGAGAATCACTAAGAACCATTGATGCCTCAACAAATCAACTTCCATTCCATCCATTAGGTCATGGATACATTTATCATTCAATTACAAGTAAAAAGATGATGAGAGCCACACATGGCTATTGTCATAAAACACATACATAACCAACATAATAGCAGCAGAAATACTCATGAAAGTATAGCCATATAGACCACATACAACCCATCAAAATTCTCATAGAAATAAAATAAGAAATAACTTTTCATTAATGACACAAAATCCAACTCGAGATGGGACTTCCACATTCCACCTGACCATAGAATGGCTGAGCCAAATCTCTCTTTAGACATTCACCCTCGTGCCATATTCCAACCATGAATGTGGGATCTCATATAACACATCAATCAAAACTCATACATGGCTTCCAAAAGGCATCCACCTCAACCCATCAAACAATGATTCCACCTCACCATCAGACATCACAAAATCATCATTAGATCAGTGTCTATTCAAGCCTTCCAGGGCTCCAGAGCATTTGTCCAACCAAGGCTCCAGGACTAGTAACTCAACCCATAGCTTTTACTGGACTCCAGAGCATTTTTCCAAACAAGGCTCTAGGCCTAGTAACTCAACCCACAAAGGGCTCCAGAGAATTTGTCCAACCAAGGCTCTAGGACTAGTGACTCAACCCAAGTTGTTCTAAGGCTCCAGAGTGTTTGTCCAACCAAGGCTCTAGGACTAGTAACTCAACCCAAGTTGTTCCTTGTTATGAAACCAGCTCACAAAAAGATAGAAAATATAGATTAATGCCTTAGAAATAAGCCTCTTCGAGGGGGCAACCTCCTTTACATTACACAAATGAACAATTCTTGGATGATATAAATGACAAGACCTCCTTTCTATATATAGGAGTCTAAGGGGTCATAATATAATCAGAGTTGACATAACAATGATAATGTAAGGGCACAATAATAACAATAGTGGGCTTATATGGGGCACAATAATGAAAATATGGGGACTACATGGGTACAACAATATAATAAGGGGGTTGTACTAATAACAATAAGGAGTTACACTAGTAGTATAGGGACCTAACATGCCCCTCTCCTTCAACAAGTGTTGTCCTCAATGCTTGAGTAGTTCTTGATGCTTATGTATAAATTCTTGTCCTCCCATGTGGAATCTTCAGTGGGTAAGTTCTTCCACTTGATGAGATATTCTGAAATTGATCTATTTTGTAGCTTTCGATTTCTCAGTTCTATGACTGCTTCAGGTTCCAATATGATTTTTCCTTCCTTGTCAAGTTCTCGCAATACTGTTTGAACTGGGATCTTCTACAACTTTTGAATGATTTCCCACTCCTTTGGGCATATGGATATATGTAAGGTTTGATATTTGGAGGAACACTTCGTGGAATCAAATGAATAGCATGATCATGATCACGAATACGTGGGATGCCTTCGGGAGTCTCAAATACCTTGGAATGATTGTCCAAAACATTTTGGAGATCTGGAGAAATACATGATTTCGATGTGGGATCCTCTAGTGAACATAATTGTTCAATTCCACCCCATTGTTCTTTATTTAGAAGCTTTGTCATGCTGTTAGAGTTGATTATCTTTCCAAGTTTTCCTTCAATACCCCTCAATTCAACTTCCTTTCCTTCCCAAAAAAAATCAAGAAAAGCTCTTGAAAATTAAAAGCTATCATACCCAAAGATTGCAGCCATTGGACTCCTAATAAAACACCAACACCACCCATTGGAATGGAAAGAATTGGGCTATTCAATACAGATTCTCCCATGGATAGCTTGATATTATGGCACTTTCCAAAGAAATTTATGGTTCCTCCACTTGCAACCATCACTTGACACTTCGGTGCTGGATATAGGAAGCAATTCAATTCCTTGGCTATCTTACAATCAATAAAATTATGGGTACTACCCGAATCAATCAACACTCTTACCTTTTTCTTCTTGATATGTCCTTCTA
>APFE031617887.1:282665-324477 GCA_000404065.3 Pinus taeda | reverse complement strand
TCCAATTTTTGTGGTGTTGCTCTAAAGAAGGTGTTGCTCTTTGTATCCTCATAATGTGCTATCATTTCCTCCATGAAAATTGAACATGTAACAAGTTGTTTACGAGAAAAAAGCCCTTTATACCATAAAAATTGATCTGTTTCTAAATATGAAGATGCAATACATATCTTTTGTAACAGTGGTACACCATGTAGATCAAAGTATTGCTCCATCTGTAGTATCCAATTTACTGGATCCTTTCCATCAAACTTCCTCATATCACATTTTCTTGATTTCAGAAGCTCGATCTTGAAATGGTTGTAACTCTATACTTTCAGATCTCAAAGTTCTGAAATTGTCTCCTGCAGTAGCCCTCTGAGTCCTCTTTCTAACCCCACAAGTCTGATCATAATTTTATTCTCCAAGAAAGAGTTATGCCCAATCTCCTAAGATGACCTGATTATATAATGTTTCAATAGAGCAAACTTGTATGACATTCCATGTGTCACTGTTTCGACCTTCGGATCTGAAAACTATGCACAAAAAACTACAGTTCGTCCTCTTTTTGTAACTTCTTATGAAAATTCAATTTGTTGCTCAGAGAGAAAGTTATGATGATTTTCCCAAGGTTACCTATTTAGGATGTAATTCTGGAGTCTGCAAACACCCTAAATTCCTCAGATCATATATCCAAAAATGTAGTGAGACAAGATCTGAAATTCAAACCCAAGATTCAGAATAATTTCTTCTTAAATGGGTTTTGTCTTTACTTCTGAAACTTCGTAGCAAAAAGGTTATAGCGAAAATACCATGATGACCTGTTTTAGATGAAATTTTGGAGCTTGCAAAAACCCTAACTTCCTCAGATAATATCTCCGAAAATATAGTGAGACAAGATCTGAAATTTAGACGCGATGTTCATCACAATTTCTTCTCAAATGGGTTTTTTTTGTAGCTTCTGAAACATCGCAGAAAGAACGTTATAGTGAAAATACCACAATGACCTATTTGGAGTAGTGGAAACCCTAGAATCCAAAGCTCTAATACCAAATGTTATGAAACCAGCTCACAAAATATAGAAAAGATAGATGAACGCCTTAGAAATAAGCCTCTTCAAGGGGGAAACCTCCTTTACATTACACAAATGAACAATTCTTGGGTGATACAAATGACAAGACCTCCTTTCTATATATAGGAGTCTAAGGGATCATAATATAATCAAAGCCGACATAGTAATAATAATGTAAGGGCATAATAATAGCAATAGTGGGCTTCTATGGGGCACAATAATAATAATATGGGGACTACATGGGTACAACAATATAATCAGGGGGTTGTATTAATAACAATAAGGGGTTACACTAGTAGTATAGGGACCTAACATTTCTAGGCTCCAGAGCATTTGTCCAACCAAGGCTCTAAGACTAGTAACACAACCTAAGCTAAGGAAACATGAGAACCATACCAAAAGCACAACAATGAAAATAAACCCACAATCACCATGGCTATCTAGGAAATGGCAAGACTAGGAAATCCACTTTCAATCTCGGCCATCCTCCACGCCAATGACAGAAACCCAAATCCTTATGCATATGCCATGTGATGAGGCTCGTCAATAGGTAAATTATATGGGAACTAATGCCACTCTCCATCTTATTAAAATTGACCTTTCTCACATTTATTTACATATTTTATTATATTTTTCTTAGTGCGAAGGGTAAGGGTGAGATGTTATGTCATGTGGCCTAATGTGCATTAATTGCAGGATTTGGAGCATTTTTTGGCTAATTTAAGTGTAGGAACTCGAAATAGACAAGAAACAGGGATTTTAGGAGATTGGGTCTCCCTCCTTAACTCCTCAATCACTCTAAGATTCCTCCACCAGATCTCATAAGCTCAGAGTTACAAGCAGCCAAGCCCACCAAGTTCATTGGCAGCCAAGCCAGTGATAGTTGAAATCAAGTTAATCTCGAGTTTGGGAGCTAAGCCTCCCTACTTTTAAGGAAGTTGTTGGTATCTTCAGTTGTATAAATAAGAAGGCCTAGGGCCTCACTAGGGTTCGACTTTTTATTGTAGCCAAGAGGCAATTTCAAGCTTAAGATATTATGATTGTTATTCCCATGTTATTTTTTACATTGTGGTGATAATGAAAAGGGTTTCTTTGATCCAACAAACTCAGAGGGATGAAGCTCTTGGGTTAGGGCCCAACCCTAGCAGTAGAGGTTCCTCTTGTTTTTGTACATGTATCCTTAGATTAGAATCATAGATTAGCTACTGAAATTATTTTTGTGTTGTTTAATTTGAAAGTCTTTGAATGATTGGTTAGCTTTGCTTCCATTAGTTGGATAAATAGATCAATGTTATGGTAGTGAAAGAAAAGACTTCAAAAAATCTTGTGACAATGGCCTTATCCTCATCTCCCTCATGGGATCATGGTTTGAGGGGCCCACTCTCACAGCCCCAAAAATAGAGTTATCTTTTGGTTATTACATAGCTTAGGGTTTCTTGTTGAGTAGGTCATTCTTCATGATTTCTTAGAAGCACTTGCACTTGTCATTTTGGTTTCCTAAGTCTGTTGTATATTATAAAGCATTCCGTTCCATAGATTTGATCCACTATCCATCAATAAATTAGTTTCTTAAATTCAACTCATCTTTTCCACATTTACATAAAGTTGTGCATAAATGAAGAAATGAATATGTGTTTTTGTAGGAGTTGCTGATCTACAAGGATAAATCATTATACCAACCTCATCTAAGTCTTCTCCACCTCTCACCAAACCCTACCAACCATCAATTCATATTTATGTTTTGTAGCCATCGTGGACAACCACCTTAAGCAAATCCAACCATCCTGAAGAGTTGGGTTGATCCTTGGGTAGTGTGCACCTTCCCCATACCTTATTCCACCATTACACACCTTCACAACACTTCCTTTCACATTCCTTAGCTTCCTATAACTTTTAGCTAAGTTCCATGTAGTAAACTAGGACATCCTGTAGTAACTACAGGAAATCTTGTAGCAACTACAGGAAACCCTGTAGCAATCCGTTTTAAACTATTTTGGGCAGAAATAATGATCATAGCCTAGGGTAGACCTTCCACTTGACCTCCATACCCCTCAATTCCATTTTTGACCAATTTTCCCATACCTTTCTCCCTTGCAAAAGATCATCTTAATTAGTTTAACATTTACATTTCTAAATTTAAAAAACCAAAAGACTCTTTTTTCAAATATTGAGCTAATGCATGCACACATCAGTCTTAGCATTATTAGGATCATTTCCATGCCTACTTAGTCCAGATAACTAGATGATAGAAGGAAATGTTAATGTGTGTTAATTCCTAGCTAGGTGATTTCATGTCATTTTCATAACACTTTCTCTTCAGCACTTTCATTTCCTTAACATATGCAAGAATTTACTATGCTTTAAAAATAGAATTGCATTCATTGTTAGTAGTCAGCCTCCTAGTCAACAGAAGAATGGCTTGAAAAACCCTAGCGGTCTATCACCCCAGTTGAGAAGTGAAAAGATTAGATTGTTGCATCTGTTGTGGATATAACATTGTCACCTCCAAGTTTGTATGAACCCTGGGTTAATAAAGTAAAGTTGGCCGCTCTAGGAGTTGCAGCATCCTTGCTATAATATTGGGGCTCATCACTTTTTGGCATCATTTCCAAGGAGGTGTCGAGGTAGATGTGATTTATGCTTTCATTTTTTTTTTGCATTCAATAGATAGTTGCAATTTCTGCAAAGTAGTTTCATTTAGCAAATAGTTTCAATTTTTTCTTTCTTTCCATTCTACAAGTAGTTCTGAAAAACCCTAAAAGGGAAAAAAAAATTATTTCATGCCTCGTAGAAGTAGAAACTACTTAGGGAAAATTTTACCAAATACCCCCACACCATCAAATAGCCAACCTTCCCTCTTCTTTGTTGGCTATGAGCTAGAGAACCCATTAGGCGAACAATGAGAGATCTTTGAAGAGCCTATTGGGGAAGAAGAAGAAGAAACCATTTCACTAACTTACACCATGGCTGAAAATAGAAATGGGATTGAAAACATAAATGGAGCTCAAAACATAATTGAGGGTGTTTTTCCCATCAGAGAAACGAATGGAGATGCTAGGATGAAAAACATAAGCCCCGCTTCCCTTCCTCACTTCCATGGCTTAACCTCAGAGGACCCTGATACCTTTTTGTTTGAGTTTGTTTTCATCTGCAGAACTTATGATTATAGCTCTAATGACTAGAAGTTGAAGTTGTTCCCATCCACCCTTAAGGATGTAGCCTTGTGTTGGTTCATGGGTTTACCTGGGGATATCATCACTACCTGGGCTCAAATGCAACAATCCTTCAACAACAAGTACATGGATTATTTTAGGTCCAAAGACACCAAAGAGGAAATATTTAGAATGACCTTGGGACATGATGAATCTTTGGAAGATTATGAGGAAAGGTTCCAAATCAACTACAAAAGGGTTAGGTGCACCCTTGATCCTGAATCAATCAAGCTAGTTCTGCTTAGAGGTATCAGGGAAGATCTCCTAGAAACTCGAAACATGTTGTTAGGAGGGGACCTTTACCAGTTACCTTATGATGATATGAAGACAGTTTTCAAAAATCATTCTAAGGCAGCCAAAAGAAGGGTGGGGCTATTGAAGCTTTGGCCAGTTTCTCCTCCTCCAACACATCCATCAAAAGAGAAATCAGGAACATGTTGGAGGAATTTAAGAGTGAAATATTGCATACCCTCGCTCTGCAAATGGACACCATGTAGATCAAGAGGAAGCATAAAGAGCCTTAGCTATCTTTTTCCCTAGATGCACCAGGAGGCACCCTAGAAATGAATGTACATTGAATATTATAGAGATCTGCTTGGTCTATGAGGAGAAACACTCCACATACAAGTGCCCTTGTTTGCATGGATTGAAATTTGTGTATCAAGGAACCGAAGGTATGACTGAAAAACTCTACTATATCAACCAAAGAAGGCCTCAAGGACCTAGACCATACTAGCAAGGCATCCAATTCATATTACAACCCTAACCATAATGAATCCTTTCCCCCTTGGTGTCCTCCTTCTCATCCTTCATGGTCCACACCTTCTCCCTGGTCTTTTGCACCTCAACACCATTCCCAACCTACCAATCAATGATTTCATCCATATGCTCCCCCACAACCTCAGTGGAATACAACATCACAGGGTTGGAGGCCCCCATACAACCAATCTCCAGCCTTACTACCTCCACCTAGCTCCTTCACCCTACTCCACCTAACCGACCTGAGATGCCTACTTAGCCAAATCCGAAACCAAACAACAAACAGGCACAATAGGACTATAGTTGAGAGACATATTACCCTACCTATGTTGTGGAAGCCAAATCTAAACCCAAACAACAAACAGGCACAACAGGACTATAGTGGAGAGACATCTTACCCTACTTATGCTATGGAAATTCAAGAAATAAACCTCGAGTCTGGAAGAGTGCTTCCAGATAATCAACCTCCATCTCCACCCAAGGAGCTTGAAGAGGAAAAGGAATAGAGTTTTCCTCAAGCCAATCCACCTCCTTTTCTTGAGAGATTAATCCATCCTAGCCAACACACCCCAGAAGAGACTAAACTTCTAAGTGAATTGAAAAACTTGCGTGTTAAAATCCCACTCCTCCAATCTATCAAGGATGTCCCCATCTATAACAAGTTAATCAAATGGAAATGCTTCAAACATCCTATGAGGAGAAATAAAGACACCCCTACCATTAATGTAATTGGATAACTATCTAACTTAATGTTGGGGCGAGTGATTTTCTTGAAGTATATAGACCATGGAATTCTTGTGGTAAAGGTGCACATTGATGGTATCATTGTCCCCCATAGCTTGATTGATATTAGGGCTGCCATCAATGTGATGACTAAGGATACTATTCTTAAATTGAATCTCCAAGGATCATTAGTGAAGACCACAACAGTCTTGCAGCTTGCAGACAAATCCACAGTAGCTCCTGAAGGAGTTGTTGAGGATGTGATGGTCTCCATTGATTACTAGGAATACCCTACTCACTTCTTAGTTCTCCAACCTAAGACCAAGTTCAATGGTTATCCTCTCATCCTTAGAAGGTCATGGTTAGCCACTATTGATGCTTACATAAGTTACAGGGTTAGGAATATGACCATTAAAAATGGGCATTTGTCCAAAGATTTGGTCTTGTACCCTCTTTCTCAACCATCTCTAGAGCATGACTTACCTTTATGGTTGGAAGAGGAGGAAGATGAAGTCTACTATGCCACATATTACCCAATATATACCCTAGATGCTACTATAGGAGGGGGGAAACCTGACGAAGATGGCTTGATTGATCAAATCCTTCAGAACATGCCCCCCAACACCATGTCTCTTGATGAGTTAGTAAAGAAGTTTGAATATAACCCTTGGATTGATTTTTGCCTAGCTGACTCAAGTCCTACTCATGTTGAGATGATAGAATTTGGTCGAAATAGAACATTAAAAATCAACCCCTCTCTCTTCACATCAAGAAAAGGAGTTATGTGACATGCGAGAGAATTTGGATTCCTTTGCCTGGAGTTATAAGGAAATGAAGGGAATGCACCCTTCGGTGTGTACTCACCACATTTACATCAAGGAAGGCTGCAAGCCAGTGCACCAACCTCAGAGGAGAATGAACCTGTCCCTCAAAGACATAGTTAAAGAAGAACTGCAAAAGTTGTTGGATGCAGGGTTCATTTACCCCATCTCAAATAGTGAGTGGGTGTCTCCTCTGGCTCTGTTCCCAAAGAAGAATGGAAAATGGAGGATCTATGTGGACTACAAAGAGCTAAACAAAACCACCAAAAAAGACCATTTCCATCCACCTTTCATTGATCAAGTCTTGGATGTTCTTGTAGGAAATAAATTCTTCTCTTTCCTGGATGGATTTAGTGGTTACAATCAGATCTAGAGGACCAAGATAAAACCACCTTCACTTATTGATGAGCCCCAGAAATGGGTAACTATATGGGATCCTTTTGCCTATTATTCTCATTTAATCCACCATTCTCAATAGTTTTATGCATGATTTTGAATATATTTATGTTAATTGAGTGAATGGGGAGAGTCATTTTACCACGAAGTTTAATACGTGCTTATTGCAGATTTTTGGACATTTTTGGACCAATATCAGGCATTTATGAGCAGATTGGAAGCCAAATTCGAAGAAACAAGGCTAAGGATTTATAGGAGGGGTGTCTCCTGCACCAAATGACCCCTTCCTCAAGTTCTCCACCAACAGCTCAGAGTTCAACAACCCACCAAAGATGATTTCAAGGGGCGGCCGAGAAAGTCTAAAAAAGTGGTTTTTATCTGCAAGTTTTGGTAGCTGAGTTCCTAAAGTTTAGGAGGAATATTGGGATCCTCAACTTCTATAAATAATAAGGCCTTAGGCCTTAGTAGGTTAGCTATTGAACAATTTATTTTTGCACTTTAGTGCAGCTATGCATTCAGCTCATTTTCGAGCTCTTTCTGTAAACAGTTTTGTGATATGACTAGTATTTTTTGATCAATCAAGATGAATTTAGCCTTGAACCAGAACTAATATTTCTAGGGGGGTTGTATCTCTTGGGGTTGGGCCCAACCCAACTACCCAGTACCTCCTTCTTGTATTTTTATGTGTTTTTCTTGCATTCATGAAATAATTTCTGTTATTTAGATTAAATCTTGCTTTATTGCTTAGGTTGTTTTTGATGATTAGAATCGTTGTTCTTGCTTCAGGTTGATTAGTTAGTTTGCTACAATAATAGAAAATATCCACAAAAAGGCTACCAAGTAGGCTTTGAGCTCCTTTCTTCCTCCTTGGGACCATGAATTGAGACCAAAGCACTCTTATTGCCACCAAAACACTGTTTTTGCTTTCCAATGCAATTGCTAGTGTTAGATTTAGAGTTGGAAAAATTGATATCAGTTGTGCTTTCATGATTAGATTTGTTCTTGCTCAATTTCCATAGCTTTCTTACATAACTTCCTGTCCATCAAGTTCTGTTCAACACTTTTCTGGTTTCTAGGGCAAAATTAGGTCAAAAATAAGTAAAACTTTGTTTTCATAGTTTTTGCTTGGATCAGTTTTGAAAAGAAGTGTGCAGAGCACCTGTAAGACACTCCAGCCTATCCTTCCTCCATCATACAACCTGCTCCTTTCTCTTTCTCAAGGTTTTCTTCACTTATTCGCCACACTTTCCCAAACAGCCCTAATTTCTACGTTTTTGTGCAAAATCGCTTTCTTATCCTTTGAACCAAACCAACCATCACCTTCATGTTTGATCTTCATTGATAGATTCATAGACCCTCTAACACCCTCATCCAACCTTCATTTTCCTTTTCCCACCATTTTTCCTCCTTCAAACCTTCAAAAATCACTTTCGGCTTGCTCCTGTAGAACTTCCTATAGATCCCCTACAGACTTCCTGTAGAAGTTCATGCGAGAAATTCTTCGAGATATGACCACAATGGAATTCTCTAGAAGGGTGCTAGGGACTCTTTAGGTCCTCTCCACACCTTCCCCATCTTCTTCAATAGCCAAATCCATCTTCTTTCGCCACCAAAACATCTGCACAATCAAATAAGTAAAACACAACCATAATAATTCTACATAAAATTGCTCAAAAGTACAAAAGGATGGTTCTTCCACATTTTCCTTCAGAAGTAGCTTAAGTACATGCATTTTATCTTAACAGTAGTCCATGGCATCCATTTCAGTAGTTTCATCTCTTTTTCTTGCAAAGGTAGGGTTAATGGGTAAAACTAGGGTTTGCTAAGGTTTGCATTTCCTTTCAACTTTCATCTTCTTTCTGCAAGTAGAATGGCTTCTTTTGAGTTAATTTTCTTCCATCACATTTAAAAGCTTCTTCTAAGAACTCATAGAAGTTGGCTTGAGCTCCTAGCAAACTTGTGCCAGCTGATCACGTGACAGCCTACAATAAGAGCTATGTGCATATAGCACCGTTGCTTCCAAGTTTGTTATGAACTACCGGGTTGACAAAAGTAAAGAAGGTAGTCCCAGGAGTTGTAGCATCATTGTTGTAATATTGGAGCCCACCATCTTTTTGGCATCGTTGCTGGGTAAGTGTCAGAGTATTTGTGATTACTGCTTTTCTTCTATTTTCTACTGCAACATTCTGCTAAGTAGTTTATGACAGCAAGAGTAGAGTAGTTGTTTCATTTCCATTCTGAAATTTCATTTTTGCAAAAGTAGATTAGACATTTCCTGCTTTCATTTCATTTTAGCAAGCGTAGATTAGACATTCTCTACTTTCACTTCAATTCTGCAAGCGTAGCTTAGCATTTCAATTCTGCAATTTCATTTCAACAACCTAGATTAGTCATTTCCCGCTTTCATTTCAATTCTGCAATTTTCATTTCAGCAAGGTTTATTGTAGTTAGTTGCAATTTGTTGTTCAGTCAATTTCAATTTTGCAGGTACAAGCAAAAAAAGAACCACAAAAATCCCAAAAAAAGAGATTCTCCTTCATGCCTTGTAGGACCGGAGATAATTCAAGAAAATTCCTACCCAACACCCCCAACACATTGCTAAGTCACCCTTCTCTCTTCTTTGGTAGCAGTGATCCAGAAGAACCTATAGGTGAACCTCCAAAGATATATGAAGATCCTATAACAGAAGAAGAGCAAGAAAACATTCCTCTTGAGACCATGGTTGAACACAAAAACGGTATAGGAAATGAGGATAGAATAGAAGGCACCTTTCCCATTCGAGAGACCAATGGGGACACAAAGATGAAAAACATAAGTCCCTCAGCCTTACCTCACTTCCATTGATTGACCACTGAAGAACCTGATACCTTCTTGTTTGAGTTTGTTGTCCTTTGTCAAACCTATGACTATGCAGAAGATGAGAAAAAGTTGAAACTCTTTCCCTCTACCCTCAAGGATGCATCACTATGCTGGTTCATGGGGTTACCTGGAAATAGTATCACAAATTGGGCTCATATGCAACAAGCCTTTAACAATAAATACCAGGATTACTGTAAGTCAAAGGAAACAAAGGAAGAAATCTTTCGGATGACCATGGGAAGTGATGAATCTTTAGAAGACTATGAAGAGAGGTTCTAACTCAGTTATAAAAGGGCCAGGTGCACACTTGACCCCGAATCTCTGAAGTTGGTTTTGCTCCGAGGAGTCCCAGAAGACCTTCGAGATACCCTCCATTTGTTGGCTAGGGGAGACATTTACCAGCTACCTTATGATGACATAAGGACTGTGTTTAGAAACCATTCTAGGGCAACCATAAAAAGAGGTAGGGGAAGTCAACTTTTAGCCAGTGCCCCCTTATCCAAAAACGAGTTTACAAATCAGATGGAAGACTTCAAAAGTGAGATGAGAGAGACCACTGCCATGCAAATGGATACCTTGCGAATCCAAAAGAAGCAAGAGGAATTTGAGAGGGATTTGGCCATCTTTTGTCCTAGATGCACTAAAAATCATCTTAGGAATGAGTGTCCATTGCACTCCGTAGAGGTGTGTTTTTTCTGTGAGGTAGACCACCCTACAAATTAGTGCCTATCCTTACTTGAATTTAAAGCTATGTACCAAGGGGCTGAAGGAGCCACTGAACCACTCTACTTCATGCACCAAAGGAGGCCACATGGACCTAGACCTTCCCAGCATGGAATGCAAGGGACATCCCAGACTTATTACAACCCCAATCAATCCACTCACATACCTTCTCGGGGTCCCCCTGCTCATCCTTCCTGGTCCACACCCCCTCCTTGGTCGTATCCATCTCAATACCATACTCAACTTGCTACTCATTCATTTCATTCTCATGTTCAGCCACAACCTCAGTGGAATGCACCTCATTAGGGGTGGAGGCCCCAATACAACTCTCCTCCCACTCTTTTGCCTCCACCACCTGCTCAACCACAATCATTACCTCCTGCTCCTCCAAGAAAACCCAAAATACCTGCTCAACCGAACCTGAACCCCAATAATAGACAAGCCCAGCAAGTATATACCGAAGAACCAACATGCCCTACCTATGCTGTGGATATTCAGGAGATCAACCTACGATCTGGGAAGCTCCTCCCAGACAGCCAACCTCCTCCTAAGGAGGATGAAGAAGAGAAACAGGAAAGTGAACTGAAAGTCATTCCACCCTTTCCTGAGAGACTAACTGGAACCACAGAACCAACCCTAGAAGAAACTGAAATTCTGGGAGAACTGAAACAGTTATGTGTAAAAATACCCCTTCTCCAAGCCATAAAGAATGTGCCCACATAAAACAAGATGATCAAGGAGAAGTTCTTTAAACACCCAGGTAGGCGAAGGAGAGATGCCCCAACTATCAATGTCATAGGACAACTGTCTGATTTGATGTTGGGGCAGGTAATTTGTCTGAAATATTTAGACCTTGGGATTCTAGTAGTCGATGTTCACATCAATGGCACCATAATCCCCCATACCTTGATCAATCTAGGGGTTTCCATTAATGTGATGACCAGGGACACTATGATCAAGCTCAACCTTTAGGGCTCCCTAAGAAAGACCTCGATAGTACTACAGTTAGCAAACCGCTCCACCGTGACCCCCGAGGGGATTGTGGAAGATGTCATGGTCTCTATTGATTCCTGGGAGTACCCCGCTGATTTCTTGGTTCTCCAACCAAAGGCAAAGCTCACTGGGTATCCTCTCATCCCAGGAATATCTTAGTTGGCTACTGCAAATGCCTACATCAGCTGCCGAGATGGGAACATGACAATCAAGAATAGGCATATGTCTAAGCAGCTAGTCCTTTATCCTCCTGCCCAATCTCTACTGGAACATTATTTACCCCTCTGGTTGGAGGAGGAAGATGAGGATGAAGTCTACTCCGCACCAGTGTGTACAGTAGAAACTACCATAGAGGGTCCACAAACCGAGGATGATCTTATTGAAAACTTGATCCAGAATCCATCCCCCAGTGAATTGCCATTAGAAGAGTTGGTGGAAGAAACCCAAGCCAATGCTTCATTTGATCTCTATGTGGCCGATCCGCCTCTCTCCGAATTAAGAATGTGGAATTTGGCCTAGAAAGAACCCTCAGGATCAACTCAGCCCTATCCACCTCTCAGGAGAAAGAGCTATGTAGCTTATTGAAGAATCACTTGGATGCTTTTGCTTGGAGTTATAAGGAGGTGAAGGGATTCCACCCTTCTGTCTGTACTCATCACATTTACATCAAGGAAGATTGCAAGCCAGTTAGGCAACCTCAAAGGAGGATGAATCTAGCCCTCAAGGACATTGTCAAAGAAGAACTGCAAAAGTTGTTGGATGCAGGATTCATCTACCCCATCTCTGACGGCGAATGGGTTTCTCCTTTGGTGCTAGTGCCAAAGAAAAATGGGAAGTGGAGAATCTATGTAGATTACTGAGAACTGAACAAAGCCACCAAGAAGGACCATTTCCCTTTGCCTTTCATAGATCAAGTGTTAGATGGCCTGGGAGGGAAGAAGGTTTTTTATTTCTTGGATGGGTTTAGCGGGTACAACCAGATCCAAATCAGCCTGGAAGACCAAGATAAGACCACTTTCATTTGTCCATGGGGTACCTTTTCCTACCGGGTCCTCCCCTTTGGGTTGTGCAATGCTCCTACCACTTTCCAGAGAGCAGTACTGAGCATATTTGCTGAGCTGGTTCATGATTCAGTGGAAATCTATATGGATGACTTTACCCCTTATGGTTCCAACTTCCAAGAAGCATTGACTAACCTGGGAAAAGTTTTAGCCAAGTGTATTGAAATGAACCTATCCCTCATTCCTGAAAAATGTGAATTCCTAATGACTGAAGGGACCGTGCTAGGTCATACAATTTCTCAGCAAGGATTACAGGTGGATCCCAACAAGATTGCTATCATCCAAAGGGTCCCACCTCCTCAAAAGGTAAGAGATGTTCGAAGTTTTCTAGGCTTAGCAGGATATTATAGAAGATTCATCAAAGATTTTAGCAAGCTAGCATCTCCATTGTTTGGTATTTTGGGGAAAGATGTTGAGTTCATATGGACTGACAACTGTCAAGAGGCTCTGGAATGCTTTGAAAGGTAAGCTGGTAACTGCCCCGATCTTAAGAGGTCCAAACTGGGCCCTGCTTTACCACATTCACGCAGATGCTTCGAACAAAGCTATAGGAGCAGCCCTAGGACAAGTTGAAGAGAAGCTGTCATACGCCATATACTTTGTCAGTAAAAACCTGTCCAAGGAAAAATTAAACTACATGGTAACCAAAAAAGAGCTCCTAGTTGTAGTCCATTCCCTAAACAAGTTTAGACACTACATCACTGGTTATCAAACATTCGTACACACTGACCATGCTGCAATTAGGTACTTGATGAATAAACCAGATGTAAACGATTGTATCATTAGATGGTTACTTTTGTTGTAGCAATTTGATTTGACTATTGTTGATAAGACTGGTAAGGAAAATGTTATTGTTGATTTTTTGTCTATACTAGATCTGCCTGCAGGTGAAGAGGGAATGGTGGATGATCAAATGCCAGATGAACACTTATTTTCTATTTCAGTACTCCATGGTTTGCTGATATAGAAAATTACTTGGTTTCTGCACAGTTTCCACCACACCTGTCCTCAAAAGAGAAGAGCAAGATCGTGAGGAAAAGTGCCCCATTCACTTGGATTGGGAGCAACCTGTTCAAACTTGGCCCAGATTAGATTTTGAGGTGATGTGTTAGGGAGGAGGAACTCTTTGACATCCTCTTAACCTATCATGATGGACCTTGTGGGGGCCACTTTGCAGCAAAGAGGACCGTTTTCAAGATTTTGCAGGCAGGTTACAATTGGCCCACTCTTCATCAAGATGTCAGAAGATACATCAGCCAATGTGACCGATGTCAAAGGATGGGGAAACCGGCTCCAAGGGATGAGATGCCCCTGCAACCTCAAGTGAATTTCGAGCCATTTGAGAAGTGGGGCATGGACTTTGTGGGTCCTATCAACCCTCCTTCAAAACATAAGTCTTACACCATTGCGTGCACAGACTACCTAACAAAGTGGGAAGAAACAAAGGAAATCAAAGCAGCAACCGAAGAAAAAGTAGCTGAGTTTTTAAGGGAAAATATCTTCTACAAGTTTGGCTACCCGAGAAAGTTAGTTACAGATCAACGGAGTCAGTTTACCTCCAATTTAGTTGAAGATATGCTCACACACCACAAGATTAAGCACAGAACTTCCACCCCTTATCACCCCCAAGCAAATGGACAGATGGAAGTCACTAACAGAGCTTTGGAAGATATTTTGACTAAGGTAGTGAGCAACAACAGAAAAGATTGGGCAGACCGATTGGTTAAGGCCACCTGGGCCTATAACACTACTTGGAAAACTACCACAGGTTTCACACCCTATGAGCTGGTCTATGGGAAGAAGGCTTTGATGTCCATAGAATTTGAATATAACACATTAAGGCTGGCAGCTCAGCTGGACCTAGACCTCAGCCATGCAAAAAAAGAAAGATTACTTCAACTAAATGGATTAGTTGAACAGAGAATGTAGGCCCTTCTTCACTCAGAGGTATTCCAACTTCAAATAAAAATATGGCATGACCGACACCTCAGAGAGAAACAATTTCAACCGGGAGATTGGGTGTTGCTATATGACTCAAGGTATAAGGATTTCAAGGGCAAGCTGAGAAACAGATGGCTAGGACCATATACAGTGGAAAAATGCAATGACAATGCTTTAGTCCTTATCCGGACCATTGATGAAGAAGCCATCCCCATGCTCGTCAATGGACATCGATTGAAAATCTATAGGAAGCCCCTTTTTAAGTAGGATTTCATTGAAACTCTGGGTAAATCAGTGCTGGTAGTGGAGCAGGTCCCTATCTCCACTCTACCCACACCTTGAGCAAAAAAAAAAATAGAAAAAACAAAAAAGACAGAGAAAAAAGAAAATGAAATAAAAGATCCCTAGGTGAAAACCTCTTGGAGGTGCCCAAGGTAGGCAGTGAGGGTGAAAACCTCCTACAAGCGCCCCAGTTGTCTCAAAAAATAAAAGAGAAAAAGAAAAAAATAAGAAAAAAAGAACCTAATTTCTTTTAAATAAATTGCAGGTTGCAGGAAGGTCATTGCAGGTTTTAGGAGGATTGCACAAGACAAAGAGAAAGGACATGATCAAGCTGCATGCATCCCTCACATTCCATTCCTCCATCACTGTTACCCTTTCCCAAGTTTTGGTCTCATTTGGTCTGAAATTTCGCATCCTATAGGAAACTTTGTATCTTCTACAGGAGGATCCTGTAGAAACTACAAAAAGGCCAAAATCAATCTCAGAGGAGGACCCAAAGGTTGGAAATCTATCTATGAGGCTTGTGGACCTCCCTACCTCCATCCATTTCCCTATATCACCTTCCCATCTATGTACACCTTCATTGCACTCGTTTGTATGTCCCTGCACAGTCACACACAGAAATTTTGTTTCCTTCATGCTGCAAAAAAAAAAAAAAATTATGACAAATCAAAGCAGCAGCCTTTTCACTCACCCTACCTAATACCTTCCATCTGTGATTCCTTGTTAGCTGAGACCCTCGTCAATAGTTGTAGTCCTACTCAGATATTAGCTTGAATTTCAGACAGAGAAACAACTATAGGAAATCCTACAAGATTCCTGTAGCAGTTGATCCCTCTAAAAAGCACACTCCAAAGACAGGGTCAGCAAAGTAAGGCATATGAAACATGCAAGGAGCTCTGTTTGAACGTGAGAACATCAGTAAAAGCCCGAGGCCGAGCATGTAGAGAGAAAGCAACAATAGCAGTGAATAAATGGGTTCCAAAATCTGAAATATGCATAACACGGCTGCGACTGAGCAGGTAAGTGCTTAAAACTATTCCTCAATTACATGAATCATATTTCAAGGCTGCATGACTATGGGAATGGTTACGTTTGAATGGAATCAGAGGCCAGTTAACAGGCCACCCTCGTTCAGTTACACATCCTCGTGGAATTCAAACTAGCCCTGTCAAATTCAAAACTACCGATCAGATACGTAGCCAGCACGTGTGGTATGTCCATTCAGGAGAAAACATTCGGGACTGGTAGTAGCAGCAACGAATAACAGGAGTAAGGGAGGTGATGGCGGTTAGACGGCATGCAGAAACATTATGACCGCGATGTAGGACCAACAGTCCGGATGGCAATAACATACCCATCCAGCCACCTAATCTCCTCACCACGAATCACGCCAGCAGTTAAAAGATATCTCAGTTGAGGCCTTAGCCACCCTTTGTTCACTTTGCATTCACAACGTTCTCGACTGAGGTACGCATTGACCACTTCCAAAGCAGCTAACCAATCATCCTCCGCCATTTCTCTACTAGTTTTTTTAATCCCTCCCGCTTATCGGGCTCTACAGAAGCATTGTTTCATTCTATAGGAGTCGGGAGATTTCTACAGAAAGGTTTCCACAGGAAAGGCAGACAACAGATCTGCAGAAGGAAAACCCGGGATTGTCATTGAAATTCAAGCTCAAAACGAGGTAGGTTCAGGAAAACCTCTCTGCATATGACTTTTTTGAGTAAAGTGGTGAATTAAACATGACATTAGCTTGAAAAAAGAGAGTGAGTTTTCCTGCATACTGAAAAAATAAAGTGAAAGTCTGCTTGTATATTTTCCTTGAGTCTACACCATTTATGTTTTCTTCTCTGCATCCGAAATCTCCTCATCCTTTTTCAAATTCTCCTGTAAGGAAGGTACATGCAACAGTAGAGGCCAGCCTGTGTGTGTAAAAAGAAGAAATGAATTTGCATATCTATCTACTTGCTAAAAATGAACTTGTGTCCTTATCCTCTGTTCTATTAAAAAAAAGAAAAATCTTTTCTTTTCAAAAACAAAAAGTTAATTTTGGGGTAATAGTAGTTTGAAACAAGGGAAATATTGCAATTCGATGTTGTGAGAAGGAGCACACTGAAATTCCTCCTACATTTCAGAAAAAGAAACAAATTTAGTTGTTCCTCTCTCTCTAATTTTCTTTGAAATTGTTGTTTTTCTCCTCACCTAAGCACTTCAGATACCAATCAACACCATGCCAAGAGGGTTTATGAGGAAGGAGCCTTTGGACTCCAACAAATTACATGAGCACCCTGAGGTGTTGGCCCTTTTCACCGGGGCAAATTGGATGATCTTCTTCGATAGAATACATAGATATGATGATGAGGTAACTGAAGAATTTCTGATGGCCCTACAACCCCATTCAAAAACTCATGCCATAGTCAGCTTTAGGGGGTTTGTCACTATAACTCACCCCTGATTTTATCAGTCGAATTGCATGCCTTCCACCTGGGCTCCCCTGGAATAAGAAGGAAAACACACTGGGAGAGGCGGCCAAGAAGACATTTTTTCAACTGAGGGAGGATCCTGTAGAGGATAAAAATGGGGTCAGGAGGACAAGCTTTCTTCCTCCATGGAATGAAGTTAGTTACCAAATAATGAAGTATATCACTTGTGAGGGAAGGTTTAGCATTGTGTAAGGTTATCATTTTAGATTACTACATGAATTGAGGTATGGGATGGATCTGCCTCCAGTTAAAAAGTTGAGTCTTCCATATTTCCTCCTCCAGTCTCTAATAGAATGTAGTACCAAGCTAAATGCAAGAATCCCAGACGAGTTGGCCCACCATGGGCTCATCAAACTATTTGTAGAAGATGCCTCACATGCCTATACCATTCCCATAGCTTGGGACATTTTCATAAATATGTCCAGACATGATGATATCAAAACTTTGGCTGAGGATATCAGCCCATCTAGCAGTCAGGAAGAGGAAGAGGAAATTGAGGAAGAAGGGCATGAAGAGACACCACATATGCAAACAGTGGAAGAGCAGGAAATAGAGGAGGAACAGGAAACAGAAGAGAAACTTGAAAAACCCACAACAGAAAAGAAGACCACTCCAAAGACAGAGAAAAGGAAAAGAACAGGAAGTGAGAAGAAAAAGCCTAAGAAATTCCAAAAGGGGACTACCACAAGCAAGACAGGAACCCAGAAAGAGAAAGAGAAGCCATTTCCAGAAATAGAAAAAACACAAACAGAAATAGCAGGCATGGAAAAGACAGCAGAAGATGAAGGGGAGCAACAGCAAGAAGAAAAATCCACTGAGACATTGGCAAAAGAAGCAACAGTTGTGCTGGCTGCATTAAGCACTCCAACAAAACAAAAAGGAAAAACAAAAAGGGAAAAATCAATGTATTATAAAGCCAGAAGGAGCACCAGGATAAAGGTGGGCAAGCCCCAGCCTCCACCAAAGGAACCTATAATAATCACAAATGCACCTACTAAGAAGAAGGAGGAATCCCCCTCCAAAATATCTATCACTTATGAGAGAGGAAGTCCCAAGACTTCCACCTGAAAGGAGAAAATCAGACTGATGGACACCAAAACAGTTCTACAGGAAGCTAAGACTTCTCTACAGGAAACATTGTCCAAGCTAAAGGAGACTGAAAAGTTGGAAGAGGAGGTAGTGAAACAGTCACAAAAAGAAGACAAGACCCAGGAAATACCTGAACCAAGCCCTCAGCCTAGTTTGGGCTCATATTACAACTTGTTAGAAGGTGGGAAGATCATCCCATAGAAGTTTGTTGTACCACTTTTCTTTGCATTGGAACAAGAAAGGGTTAGGACCCACACTTGGATGAAAATTGCTAAATCCAAGGGAGTTGCAGACATAGACCACCTGGAAGAACAACTGAAAGAATTAAGAAGAGAGTTGGAAATGGTGAGACACACTGAGAACAGTAAAAGAGCCCAGCTATAGGAGGAAAATGCACTGCTAAAAAAGCAGCTACAGCAACATCAAACTCAAAAGGCAGACATGACACAAATTTCTGAAGAGCAGCAACTATAGGAAGGTCCCTTAGTAGGACAGGAAACAACACAGGAACAGTAGCCAAGGGAAGAGACACAGCCTGGATAAAGCAGTAGCAAGAGAGGGAGTCTCAGGTAGCAGCTGAAATATTGATGTTGAAATAGCAGTTGCAGGAAAGAGAAGCCCAGATGGCCTGCATGGCCAGCTGGGAAATGGAACCCTTGCAATGTAGACCATCGGCCAGATCTTATGCATTGTATCTTAAAGACCAATGGCTTCAGTTTCAAATCAAAACATTGGCCCAAAGGGGCACAATCCCTTTCCAACATTATGGTCAATTTATGCATCTGTGTGACACTAGTTCGGCTAAGGACAAAGCCAAATTAGCATAATTTTATTTACATAATATGGCACTTCCTAATATGAACTTTTGGGACCCCAATGCTACATTGAGAGATGTACAACTCATGGCTATGGCTTCCTAGATGAGCCATGAGGAAAAAAGGGTAGTGGAAGTTCAAAAAATCATGGCCAAAGAACTGAATGAGCCCCTGCTAATCAAGGCAAAACCAGAAGACCCCTCAGCTCTAGTATACACTCATCAACACCTTGCCAACAACCCTCAAGTTCTCCCAGATTATGTCAAAAGGCAAGCGCAAGCCATCGCCCATTTTGAGGACATGGAAAGATTATTTGGTGATGATTGTCTTCATGCTTGTATGAGGAGATGGAATACACTATCTTATAGCTTGAAGATCAGGGAGTATCACTCCCCAATCAGAATGAGAGAGGCTTTGGCAAGAGTGCCCCTTTATAAACAATCAATGCAAAACTTGAAGGGCAACTGGATTGGCCTAAAGTTCAGTCCTCCACTACTCGTAGGACTACTAGAAGGGGTCAAGGAAGAAGAAGAACACAGGCAATGGAAGGAAGTAGATAGAAAGGTAGGTTTTCATGACAGGGAAGAAGACATCACCTCAGAAGCATGGGATGTCAGGGAAGCAGTTAAGGCCATCAAGGATGAAGAACTGGATTAATTGCTCAGAGGATGAGCAACCCATTCATCAGGGGGGTGATGATGAGCCCCAGAAATTGGTAACTATATGGGCTCATTTTTCCTATTATTCTCATTTAATCCAACATTATCCATATTTTTATGCATACTTTTGAATATATTTATGTTAATTGAGTGAATGGGGATAGTCATTTTACCATGAAGTCTAATACGTGCTTATTGCAGATTTTTGAACATTTTTGGACCAAGATCAGGCATTTATGAGCAGATTGGCAGCCAAATTCAAAGAAACAAGGCTGAGGATTTATAGGAGGGGCATCTCCTGCACTAAATGACCCCTTCCTCGAGTTCTCCACCAACAACTCGGAGTTCAACAACCCACCAAAGATGATTTCAAGGGGCAGCCAAGCAGGTCTAGTGAAGTGGTTGTTATCTGCAAGTTTTGGTAGCCAAGTTCCTAAAGTTTAGGAGGACTGTTGGGATCCTCAACTTGTATAAATAAGAAGGCCTCAGGCCTCAGTAGGTTAGCTATTGAATAGTTTATTTTCGCACTTTAGTGCAGCTCTGCATTCAACTCATTTTCGAGCTGTTTCTGTAAACAGTTTTGTGATATGACTAGTATTTTTTGATCAATGAAGATGAATTCAGCCTTGAACCAGAACTGATCTTTCTAAGGGGGCTATAGCTCTTGGGGTTGGGCCCAACCCAACTTCCCAGTACCTCCTTCTTATATTTTTATGTGTTTTTCTTGCATTCATGAAATAATCCCTGTTATTTAGATTAAATCTTGCTTTATTGCTTAGGTTGTTTTTGATGATTAGAATCGTTGTTCTTGCTTCAGGTTGATTAGTTAGTGTGCTGCAATAATAGAAAAGATCCATAAAAAGGCTACCAAGTAGGCTTTGAGCTCCTTTCTCCCTCCCTGGGACCATGAATTGAGACCAAAGCACTCTTGCTGCCACCAAAACATTGTTTTTGCTTTCCAATGCAATTGCTAGAGTTAGATTTCGAGTTGAAAAAGTTGATATCAGTTGTGTTTTCATGATTATGTCTATTCTTGCTCAGTTTCCATAGCTTTCTTGCATAACTTCCTGTCCATCAAGTTTTGTTCAACATTTTTCTGGTTTCTAGGGCAGAATTAGGTCAAAAATAAGTAAAACTTTGTTTTCATAGTTTTTGCTTGGGTCAGTTTTGGAAAGAAGTGTGCAGAGCACCTGTAAGACACTCCAGCCTATCCTTCTCCATCATACAACCTGCTCCAGTCTCTTTCTCAAGATTTTCTTCACTCATTCGCCACACTTTCCCAAATAGCGCTAATTTCTACGTTTTTGTGCAAAATCGCTTTCTTATGCTTTGAACCAAACCAACCATCACCTTCATGTTTTATCTTCATTGGCAGAGTCCTAGACCCTCTAAAACCCTCATCCTACCTTAATTTTCATTTTCCCACCATTTTTCCTCCTTCAAACCTTCAAAAATCACTTTCGGCCTGCTCCTGTAGAACTTCCTGTAGATCCCCTGCAGAGTTCCTTTAGAAGTTCATGCGAGCAATTCTTCGAGATCTGATCGCCATGGAATTCTCCAGAAGGGTTCTAGGGACTCCTTAGGTCCTCCCCACACCTTCCCCATCATCTGCAGCAGCCAAATCCATCTCCTTTCACCACCAAAACATTTTCACAGTCAAATAAGTAAAACACAACCATAATAATTCTGCATAAAATTGCTCAAAAGTACAAAAAGATGGTTCTTCAACATTTTCCTTTAGAAGCAGCTTAAGTACATGCATTTTATCTTAACAATAGTCCATGGCATCCATTTCAGTAGTTTCATCTCTTTTTCTTCCAGAGGTAGGGTTAATGGGTAAAACTATGGTTTGCTAGGGTTTTCATTTCCTTTCAGCTTTCATCTTCTTTCTGCAAGTAGAATAGCCTCTTCTAAGTTAGATTTCTTTCATCACAATTAAAATCTTCTTCTGAGAAATCATAGAAGTTGGCTTGAGCTCCTAGCAAACTTGTGCCAGTTGATCAAGTGACAGCCAACAATAAGAGCTAGCACTTGTGCATACAGCACGGTCGCTTCCAAGTTTGTTACGAATTACCAGGTTGATAAAAGTTAAGAAGGGAGTCCCAGGAGTTGTAGCATCATTGCTAGAATATTGGAGCCCACCACTTATCCTTGGGGCACCTATGCTTATAGGGTCCTTCCTTTTGGATTATGTAATGCCCCTGCCACTTTTCATAGGGTAGTCTTGAGCATCTTTGCAGAGCTAGTCCATGACTCTGTAGAAATTTATATGGATGATTTCACTCCCTATGGGTGTGATTTCCTGGAGGATCTCTCTAACTTGGGGAAAGTATTAAAAAAATGCATTGAAATGAACCTATACCTTAGTCCTGAGAAGTGTGAGTTCTTGATGAATGCAGGGATTTTTCTAGGTCACTCAAATCCTAGGAAGGACTGCAAGTGGACCCAAATAAAAATACTATCATAAACAGGGTCCGTACTCCTCAAAAGCAGAGGGATGTCAGAAGTTTCTTGGGCTTAGATGGACTATTGGCCAAGGACTCTGAATTTTTCTAGTCAGAAAGCTGCCAAGAGGCCCTAGAAACCTTAAAGGACAAGTTGACTACTGCACCTATACTCCAAGGCCCAAATTGGGCTATTCCTTTCCAAATCCAAGCTGATGCCTCTAACAAATCTATAGGAGCAGCTCTAGGCCAAATAGGTGACAAGTTTCCTTGTGCCATTTATTTCATCAGCAAAATTTTGTCCAAGGCTGAATTGAACTATACTATGACTGAAAAAGAGCTCCTACTTATTGTCCATTCCTTGAATAAATTTAGACAGTACATCACTGGTTACCATACCTTTGTACATACTGACCATGCTGCTATTAAATATTTGATGAAAAATCCTGATGTGAATGCCAGAATTATTAGATGGTTTCTTTTATTAGAACAGTTTGATATAACTATCATTGATAAGCCTAGTAGAGAAAATGTAGTTGCGAATTTTTTGTGTAGACTTGCTTTGCCTATAGGTGAGGAAGGAATGGTTTATGATCAGCTGCCAGATGAGCATTTATTTTCTATTTCAATTCTCTCTCCATGTTTTTTTGACATAGCCAACTACTTAGTGGCTGCATAGTTCCCTCCAAATCTGTCCTCAATGGAGAAGAGAATAATTATAAGAAATAGCACCCATTCACTTGGATTGGGGACAATCTCTTCAAGCTAGGCCTAGATCAAATTCCGAGGAGATGTCTTAGGGAGGAGGAAGTCTTTGACATCCTTTTGGCCTATCATGATGGGCCCTGTGGAGGTCACTTTGCAGCCAAGAGGACAACCTTCAAGGTACTACAAGCTGGCTACTACTCGCCCACTCTCCACCAAGATGTAAGAAGATACACCATTCGATATGACTAGTGCCAAATAATGGGGAAATCTACTCCCAGGGATGAAATTCCTTTGCAACCTCAAGTGACTCTTAAGCCATTTGACAAGTGGGGCATGGATTTCATTGGGCCCATTGATCCACCATCAGGGAAAAAAAATTACATAATTGTGTGCACTGATTATTTGACAAAGTGGATTGATACCAAGGCTGTCAAGGTAGCAACAAAAGAGAAATTGGTTGATTTCTTAAGGGAGAATGTGTTTTACAAGTTTGGGTACCCTAGAGAGCTAGTCACTGATCAAGGTTCTCAATTCACCTCACACTTGATCGAGTCGGCATAAGATCAAGCATAGGAAGTCAACTGCTTATCATCCTCAGGTCAGTGGACAAGTAGAGGTTACCAACAGAGCATTGGAGGCATTCTCATGAAGGTTGTGAGGAACAATAGAAAATATTGGGCTGACATACTAGTGGAGGCCACTTGGGCCTATAATACAACCTGAAAGACAACCACTAGCTTCACCCTTTATGATTTGGTCTATGGGAAGAAGGCTCTACTCTCCATTGAGTTTGAGTACAACACTTTAAGAATGTCAACACAGTTGGATTTGGATGTTACAAAGGCACAACAAGAGAGGCTACTCCAGCTCAATGGTTTAGATGAATTCAGGATGTAGACCCTCCTACACACAGAAGTAACTCAAGTACAAAGAAAGGTTGGGCATGGAAAAAACATAAAAGACAAAGTTTTTCAAGAAGGTGATTAGGCTCTGTTATATGACTCCAGGTTCAAGGACTTCAAAGTAAAATTGATGACCAGGTGGTTGGGCCCATATTTGATAGAGAAGTGTCATGACAATGGGGCTATTTAAATAAGGACCATTAATGAAGAAGGTATCCCCTTGCTGGTCAATGGATACAGATTAAAATCCTATAAAAGACCTTTGTCAAGGGAATAGTTCATCAATACCATCAGTAAAGAATTGAATGTGCTTCGAAGTGTCTCAGCTTCCAGCTCACCAAATTCTTGAAGATTGTTTTATTTTTGAAAAAAAATGAAAAAAAACCATAAGGGAATTAGGTGAAAACCTCTATGAGGCACCTGAGGCAAAATTTTGGGTTGAAAACCTCCTTGGCGCAGCCCAATAGTGAAAAAAGGGAAAATAAAATGATCCCTGGGTGAAAACCTCCCTTGAGGCACCTAGGGTAGGTAAACAGGTTGAAAACCTCCTTTGAGGCAACCTGTGTGTCTTTCAAAAAAAAATGACATGGCAGGGACCTCAAACCTACCCACTAATAAAATTTTGTGATTTTTCAGGTTTTTAAAGGAAACAGAGGACACAAAGTTCAGAGGGCATCAAGCCAAGAAGCACCCAATTCTTCCTTCATTCACTTCATATCTCCCATGCCTACCATGTCTCCATCATCAATCCTCACTTCCAAGCATCAAAAACCAGTTTGTAGGCAGTTTTCTAACTTCTACAAGGTTTCCTGTAGTTACTACAGGAGTTTCATGTAGTACTACAAGATGTCCTAAAACTCTACAGGAATGAAATTCCGATTGGGAAACAATGATGCAGGCTTGTTCTAGGTTGAAATAGGGGAGCATACACCTCACCACCTCTCACCCAACACAGACTCATGACCATACCACCCTCTGTGTCCATCAAAAATCACTCAGAAAATGGGAGACCATAAACCTCACCACCTCTCACCCAACCCTAGCAGCAGAGGTTCCTCTTCTTTTTGTACATGTATCCTTAGATTAGAATCATAGATTAGCTACTGAAATTATTTATGTGTTGTCTAATTTGGAATTCTTTGAATGATTGGTTAGTTTCGTTTCCATTAGTTGGAGAAGTAGGTCATTATTACAGTAGTGAAAGAAATGACTTCATAAAATCTTGTGATAGTGGCCTCATCCTCATCTCCCTCATGGGATCATGGTTTGAGGGCCCCACTCTCACAACCCCAAAAATAGAGTTATCTTTTGGTTATTACATAGCTTAGGGTTTCTTGTTGAGTAGGTCATTGTTCATGATTTCTTAGAAGCACTTGTACTTTTCATTTTGGTTTCCTAAACCTGGTGTAGATTGGAAAGCATTACATTCCATAGATTTGATCCACTAGCCATCAATAAATCGGTTTCTTAAATTCAACTCATCTTTTCCACATTTACATAAAGTTGTGCATAAATGAAGAAATTAATATGTGGTGTTGCAAGATTTGTTGATCTACAGGGATAAATCATTCCACCAACCCCATATAAGCCTTCTCCACCTCTTGCCAAACCCTACCAACCATCAACTCGGATTTCTATTTTGTAGCCACCATGGACACCCACCTTGAGCAAATCCAACCATCCTGAAGAGTTGGGCTGATCCTTGGCTAGTGTGCACCTTCCCCATACCTTATTCCACCATCATACACCTTCCCAACACTTCCTTTCACCTTCCCTACCTTCCTATTGCTTTTAGCTAAGTTTCCTGTAGTAAACCAGGACATCTTATAGTAACTATAGGAAATCCTATAGCAACTATAGGAAACCCTGTAGCAGCCTGTTTTAGGTTTTTTTGGGTAGAAATAATGATCAGAGTCTAAGGTATGCCTTCCACTTGACCTCCATACCCCTCAATTCCATTTTTGACTAGTTTTCCCATACCTTTCTCCCCTACAAAAGATCAGCTTAATTAGTTTAACATTTACATTTCTAAATTAAAAAAACCAAAAGAATATTTTTTGAAATATTTAGCTAATGCATGCACACACCAGTCTTAGAAATATTAGGATCGTTCCCATGCCTACTTAGTCCAGATAACTAGATGATAGAATGTAAGGTTAAACTAGGTCTCTTCTGCAAGTAACATGTGTTAATTCCTAGCTATGTGATTTCATGTCATTTTCATAGCACTTTATATTCAACACTTGAATTTCCTTAACATAGGCAAGCATTTACTTTCTGCTTTAAATATAGCTTTACATTCACTGTTAGTAATTAGCCTCCTTCTATTCAATAGAAGACTAGTTTGAAAAACCCTAGTGGTCTATCACCCAGGTTGAGAAGTGACAAGAGTAGATTGTTGCATCTGTTATGCATATAGCACTGTCACCACCAAGTTTTTACGAACCCCGGGTTGATAAAGTAAAGTTGGTCGCTATAGGAGTTGCAGCATCCTTGCTGGAATATTGGGGCTCATCACCATGCATGCCAAAACTAATGAAGTAAACATACATGCAACTCAGTACCTGCAAGCAAACCTGATGTAGTTTTAGATCCCTATGCCTTCTTGCGCTTTCCTTCTCTTCCTTTTCCTTCTTGCTCCAAGAATCTAAGTATGCCACACCCTCCTAGAGTGCCCATCTGTTAGTTTAGCTAACATATATTCATAATAGTTATTCCATCTTACATCTAATCTCTTGTCTACTTTCTTGTCTAGCTGTGTCCAATTATTTGAAAGCACTCATATCCATTATAATCAATTTGAATTGACAATAGGAAAGAATTATGGGTTGTCCAATCAGATATTGCATATTTTTGAAGCCATTCCTTCATTTAAAGTTCAATTTACAATATTCGAAGATAATTTTTTGCAGATCTGTTGAAAAACACACGTCGTAAGACATCAGGAAGAACGAGTTCTAAGAGTACAAAATGTTGGTAAGAAAAATAGAGGTTAAACCTCTATGTTTAGGGAGTGAATTAATTCATAATAATAAGTTATGAATTATATATAATACAAAGTACAAATTATTATTCAAAACTATCCAATTTTGAATATGAGTCTATACTCATATTATAAAATAAATATATCAGATAACCTTTATCTAGGATCTAGGATCTATAGCTGAACAATTAAAGCACCCAATTCGTAATTCATGAACTCATGAATTCAATTAAAAAAAACAAACATTTGAAGAATAACAAAATTTTCATTTTATTGAAAGAATTCAATTAAGAAATATACAAAATAAAATAAATGCAAAATTAAAGCTGCAATGGGAGAGACAGACAAAAGGTGTAATTTAACTATTCAAAACTTTTGTTTTCCACCAAAATTCAAGAATAAAATTTTGGGCAAGTTTTTTTTTTTTTTTTTTTGCTATTTAAAATGTGTATCTGAATGCCTAAAAGGATTCGACTCCCTAAAAAAAATTGGAGCACTTATATTGTGTAAATTGTATAGCTCAAACTTATGATTTCAACAATTCTCTACCAAATTTTGGATAAAATTGACAAACAAAAGAAACATATCCCATAAAAAGAACCATATTAAAAAAAACAAAAACATAACCTAGTTAAACTTAACTAAAATAAAAACTTTAAATTATACTTACCTATTTATTATTTGCAAACAAATCATCAATTAACATGCACGCACACACAATGTGCATTTCACATCATATTTATATTCATAATGAGAATTCTCATCAGGTCTACCAATGATCTTGTAAGTTACAACGTTGAATCTACTCATCATTGGCAATGAATATTTGAAATTAATGTCATCAATCGTGATGAATATTACGAGGAACTTATAGAGAGATGAACTATCATCATCACTATCAATGAATTTTGAATGTGAATAATGAAGATAAAAAGTATAACAAAAACTCTCATCATCACTAGCAATGAATCTCGAAGGTAGTTAATTAAATGTCAGAATACACTCAAAAAGTTTGGCATTCCAACACACAAAATTTACAATGATTTATCATTTTTATTAACACAAAATTTACAATGATTTATTGTTTTCATCAATAATTGAAGCACAGTTGTGTCCAAAATTTTATCCCTACATTTCACTTAGAAGGATCATAATTTGTAACAAATGTCATCCAGGGCTATTGATATGCCAAAAATATGGAAGCACTTATTATAAATCTCGCATTTTACTCACCTCACTTAGCAAACATAGCAACCAAACTACAACATTTTATAACAAATGACACAAACCTTCTCCTTACTATTTTTTTACATTACATATTATTAAAATTGTCTTTTGATTGAACTAGTAAAGAAAATGCAGTGTTCTACTTTCTGCGTAGGGGAGCATGGAAAAAAACAGGATATATACAGATTAATCAAACTACCATTTTCTTATTGGTGAGCCTATATACATAAAAAATATATTGGATAGTGGTCTTCGAGTCATCTGATATAACAAATAGATGAAAGTTTCATATACTTAGGCAAAAGCAGACAACGATATATGGCATTAAATCATGCCTTCTTAAAATATTTTATCATTCCCAATAATACCCTACTTTCTATCTATCAGAATCTTACATGTCCATGTAAATCCCTCTGCACCCTCAAAAGTTTGCATGTCCATGTAAATCCCTTTGCACCCATGTTTAGCAATTCCCGCACCCCCTATCACATACCCTACTATATTTGTAATAAATGTTTGCATGTCCATACATATCCAATAAACCGTTTTTTGTTTCAGTAGACATTCTTCATCATCATATTCAATCGCACTAATTCTCCTATTATCCAATTTGTATACCTAACCTTGAATGCATGTAGATCCAACTATACCACTTTAGACTAGAAAAAACAAGAAGGATATCTCCTTTACTAGAACAACTAGGCATATGTTTACAAATTGGATTAGTACACATGTTAAATGACTTAGGGGACCTGTTATGATAAATAAAAGTTAGTGAACACCTTCTTTATTAGCTGCAACAAAATTTTAAATAATATGATGCATCAACAATTAGATTCCCTACAACCATGTATAAAATTTGTTCAGTTAGTTCTCTCTACTTATGCGAACAAATATTTTTCTATTTTCAATTCTAACAATTAATATCATTGAAGATATATGCACAAATTCAAAAACTCAATTACCGAATTTCCATTTGTAGCAGTGTCAATGATTATCCAAAATGCATCAACCAAAATAAATCACAATCTTATTTGAAATTATATTGCGAGATTCCGGTCAAAAAACCCATTTAATCTATTAATTAAACTACGTCTTTAATTTATATAACTAAATTAGTTAATATTTATAAGAACTTTAGATTTCCTAATTCACATTCCAATCTTATTTAAAAATTTATAATTAACTAAATATTATCTTTAAAAATTACAAAATAGAAATAAGTCAACTATAAAACTTCCTACTACAAAACATCCACAAGCTAAGGAAGTAAGTCAACTTGAAAGGGAAAAAGGAAAATATGTTTAAATTGATATCTGAATAAAATCTTAAAATTTCTAAGATGCAAACTAACATGGAAACACGTTTGAAAGAAAAAGAGCAGTAACTCAGTATTTCAGTTTCCATTCCTATATCGACAACTTCTATAGCAGGTACTTCAGCAGTATCGACATCTACAACAATATCCATCACAGTAGAAGCACAGTCTATTGATTCAACAGAAAATTTGTCAAAGGCCATGGGAGACTTATCTTTGAAGGGTCAAGAAATTGAAAAACTCAAAATTCAACTACAAAAGATTCAAGAACAGAGAATTAAATATGATAATGCATATTTGGCTGAGATTCAAAAGAATTACAAGTTAACTCAGCATTTAGGATTTTATGAGAATGAATCTTTAATTGCACAAACTATTGCTCTGGCCAAGGAAAATATTTGGATTGACATTAGTGCATCAGTGACTGAGTTATGGCCTTTAATTGAAATTATTTTTTAGTAGGAATATTTATTACAGAGATCAAAGGCAGTAGTAGCACAAATAAAAGAAGAGCTAGACCATAAGACAGGAGATGCCACAAGGGTAATCAAAGTTTTAAAACTCCAAGACAAAATATGAGCTTGAAGAATTCGACATTGAAGACAAAACTGAAGTTGTCTTGGAGGTGAGGAAAGTTTTAACTAAGAGGAATTTGATGCTACAACTCGAGAACAAGTGCCAGAATTTAGAAATCCAGATCAAGCAATTTCACAGGAAATTCAATGCTTTACTTCAGAAAGGACTTCCAGGTTTGTAGGATAGAGGTGGAAAATTTATCCACTTGAATATTATCAACACAGGTTACATGAAATTGCAGTGGACAAGACCAAGTTTTCCAAAATCAGAGGAGTTATAACTGGCAAAGATTTCATTGAAGGTTTAAGTTATGATTTGTTAATTCAGCATGAAATTAAGCATTTTTTTCGAACAAGGCCCACTTTTGAAAAATATACTGAAGTTGATGAGTCATTCAGAAAATTGTTAAAAATTTGTATCTCTGATGAAAAGAGATGTAATAAATTTGTGAGCTCATCGAATAGGAATATAATGCTAAATTTCAAGAGAAGACAGAAGAATTTCAAAGGAAGTGAACAGAAAAACATATTTGTAGCTACAGTCATCAACAACAACCCTCAAAATCTATGCAAAGTGTTCAAATTGGGCCATATCTACTATTTTTTTGTTCTATTTTTGTAATATCTCAACTATTTGGGATGATATTATATTTTGTTATAAATTTTGATTCCAGTTTAGATATGTCTGAAGTCGAACTCTATAAATATTTGGTAATTCAAAGAAGAAAGGGTTGAACCCTTGCAATGAACCAGTGCAAATGCTTGTAACTTTCTAAGTCATTTCTGAAGTTAATAGAACGATTCTAGGTACATTCTGAGCATCTTTTGTATCTCTGTGAGTTATTCCGGTTATTCAACTGTGTTTTCATTTTTTATTTTCTTTGCACATGTTCAAGGTAACATAGAAGTCTAGATAAGAATAAATTGAATTTTAATCTCTCTAAAATGTCCTACAAAGTTATCATCATTCAAAGAGATTAATTAACTAAAACTATATGTCTTAGTTAATTCCTCTAAAAAAATTAATTGTTACCTTCTGTCATCTATTGCACATGTGCTATTTGGCTATAGAAAACTTCTATACACATCTGATATATATAACAAATTAGATGTTCAAACTGAATATTTAAGGAATTATATATCTTCTTAAATTCTTCTTTTCAAAACATTTTAAAGCTTAATTCTATTAAGAATGAAGAATCAGCCCTTCTGTTTTCTCAGAAATACTTAGGATTTGCATATGTTCAAAAGTTTAAGCATTGATAATCCACTTAAAAAAAAAAAAAAAAAAAAAAAAAAAAACTTCATTTTAAATGCTTTGGTACAGTTCCTTAGCCTAGAACTGTCTACAAAGGAAAACAACACCTACAAACAATAAGACTGCTGAAAGCAAGACATATTTCCCATGGAGCTTTATAACTTAGCTCTCTGCAGTATTTACAATGATCATCCTACTCAAAAGAAAACGAACATGAGAAACATAACAACATGAGAACCATAATGAAATTATACCCATACCTCTTATTGGAGCTTTATAACACAACTCATGGAGCTATTTACATCCATATACATATATACATATACCAAAAACATCACACCAAAACATATACCAAAACCATTCGATCAAATAGAAGATAGAGAAGGATACATCACCCACATCTGATCAGCGAGCTCTCACGTAGCTTCATTGGATCCAAAGTGATTCCATTGCACTTTAACCTACTTGATTATTCGGTTCTGAAGCATGAGCATCTTTCTCTGCAAAATGCACTGAGGTTTCAGCTGGAATTTTCCTTCTGGTTCCACCTACAATACAAACCATTCAATCACATGATCAACATATCTAACATACTTCTTAAGCAATGACACATGGAAAACATCATGGAATTTCATTGTTGAATGCAATGTAAGTCGATAAGCTATTGGTCCAATCCTCTCAATAATCTTGAGAGGTCCACAAAATCGAGGTTCCAAGTTGGCACATGATCAAATTCTCAAGGAGATATTCTTGGGCTTGATGTGCAAGTACATGTGTTCCCCAACTTGAAACTCCTAAGCAAACTATTATGATCTGCAGAAATTTTCTGTTTGTCCTGTGTTGCTTAGATTCTTCTTGATTACCTGCATTTTTTGTTCCATCGCTACCAACATGTCTGGTCCAATCAACACCATGTTCACTGGATCAATCCAACTGATGGGATTATTATGACTTCGCCCACACTATGCCTCAAATTGACTCATCCTCAAATATTCTTGGTACCCATTTTTGTAAGCGAACTCAACCAGTGGAAGATACTCTTCCCACTTCTGTTACTGATGCATCACATTCATCCTCAACATATCCTCCAATATCCTATTGACCCTCTTTGTTTTCCCATCTATCTGCAGATGATAAGTTGTACTAATGGCCAACTATGTACCCAAAACTACAAATAACCCTTTCTAGAATCTAGAAGTGAACTTGGCATCCCTGTCCAACACAACTTTCTTTGATACACCATGCAACCTCACAACATCTCTGATGAATACCTACGCTACATCATTGGCAGAATATTTAGACTTCACTGGAATGAAGTGGGATACATTTTTCAGCCTATCAACCACAACCATGATGGAATCATGTTGTCTAGATGTCCTCGGAAAACCTGTAATGAAATCCATGGAAATGGCCTCCCACTTCCACTTTGGAATTGGAATAAGTTGAAGTAATCCACTAGTATTCTTACACTCTTCTTTTACCTGTTGGAAATCCAAGCATCTAGCCACAAACTCACCACTTCCTTCTTCAGATTCGACTAATAATAGAACTTCTTCACCGCTTTCAATTTCTTCTGATATCCTGGGTGACCTAAATGTGGCCTAGCATGAAATTCCCTCAACATAAGCTTCTTGAGCTCACTGTCATTTGGCACATAATTCTTATCCCTAAATCTAACCAAGCCACATGTTGTGAGATGGTAATCCACATCCTGATCACCTGTACCCTTTTGTAACCTATGCATAAGCTCCCTATACTTGTCATCTTGTTGTCCTTCCTGCGAGATTTGATACTATAAATTTTTCCCATAAGAACTAATAGTTTCTATGTGATTTACTTGTATTTCCCTGCTAAGAGAATTAGTGACCCTGTTCTCTTTACCTTTAAAGTACCTAATCTCAAAGTCGAACTCACTGATCGTGGCCAACCATCTAGCTTGCTTGGAATTCAAATTCAGTTGGCCAAATAGATACCTCAATCCACTTTGATTTCTTATCAATACAAACCTCATGCCCAAAGGATAGTGCGTCCACATCTTCAATGCATGGATGACCGTTGCCAACTCAAGATCATGTGTCAGATAATTATTCTTGTGCTCATTCAATTTCCTTGATTCATAGCATACCACCTGTCCTTCCCGCACAAGGACTCCACCAAGGCCTATCTTGTAAGAATTTATACATACTACAAAATCTTTATCTAGATCTGCAGTATTTAAAACTAGAGCATTTGTCAATAACTGCTTCAATTGCTCAAAACTAGTTGCACATTCCTATGCCCATTCAAATTTCTTACCTTTCATTTGCAACGACATAATAGGATAATCAAGCTATGAGAAGCTCCTAATGATCCTCCTATAATAACATACTAACCCCATGAATGATCTTACCTCCTCCACATTTCTAGGAGTTTCCCACTCCATGACAGCCCTTATAATTTACGGATCCATTCGTATGCCTTCCTTGGAAACCATATGCCCCAAGTAGTGTACCTTTGTCTTAAAGAAAATGCATTTTCTATGCTTGGCATACAACTCATGCTCTCTCAACAATCTCAAATCAATTTCAGAGTATCTCATTAAGTGGAAGAACTTACCCGCTGAAGATTTCACATGGGAGGATGAGGATTTTATATAGAATCATCCATAACTACTCAAGCATTTAGGACAACACTTTTTTGAAGGGGAGGGGCATGTTAGGTCCTTATAATACTAGTGTAGCCACCCTATTGTTATTGTTGTGCCCATGTAGCCCCCATATTGTTATTGTTGTGTCACAAAGAAGCCCACTAGTGTTATTGTTGTGCTCTTACATTATTATTTTTATGTAGGCTCTGATTGTATTGCAACCCCTTAGACTCCTATATATACCAAGGAGGTCTTTTCATTTGTATCATTCAAGAATTGTTCATTTATGTGATGTAAAGGAGGTTTCCCGCTCGAAGAGGCTAATTTTCAAGTCGTTGATCTATCTTTTGTTTTGTTTTGTGATCTGGCTGCATAACGCTGATCTGGCTACATAACGCTAATTAGTAATTATATTAAATTCATTCAAATTCTCTTCAACTGAAGCACCCTCCTTCATCTTCATATTATATAGCTTCTTCATCACGAATACTTTTATTTGAAGTTGTATACTTCTTGTTGAGCCTCCAAAATGTCATCCATTTTCACCTTCATTTCCATCATTTTACCCTCTTTATGTAACTCTGTAACTCCATAACCCTACATTAGTAACCATTTTCATAATCATATGAGTTTATTATTATAATTTTCCAAGTCATTGATTTTAAGTATTATAAGTGAATTCTTATATTGTAGGGCACTTGGTATTCTAATTTTGTATATATATCGCAATTTTGGACAGTTATGTCGCTATTATATTTTGTTTAACTTAGTATATTTTGGACTGTTACCTCCCTGCGTGGATCAAGGTAACAAGTTTCTTTTGAACTCTGCTACTCTGGATGATGACAGCCATGTCATTGAAAAGTTTCTGAATATGCATATGCATCTACAAAATGTAATTTCTCTCATTAATGCAATTACGAATTTTCCAAGGGGAAAAATAGTATTATAAGTGAATTTGTGATTAAATATTAGGATATTAACATGTTTTCATATATATCTAAAATTGTTATGAGTTTTGTGATATTATAGGCCTACTTGGAGATTCTAGAAGGGTCCTACTTGGCCATCCAATCACAAATTTGAATTTCAAATTTCAACTCATGAGGATTTGTGGAATAATTGTAGAAGATGTGGATCGTTAACTATGCACATCCAAAGGAGAAGAATCATGGATGAGAGGATTTTGAGAGGAATTGTATCTTACATTTTTAGGAGATTGGTTGTAGCCACAAGAGATAAATGTGGATTTAGGAGAGATCTAAGGATCTATATTTATTGAATAGTTATCCTTAATTTTTGTATAAATAGGAGTGCACCCTTCATACAAAGGGTTGTTAACTAATTTTTCATTAGTAGCTAGTGGTTAAGTATTAGTGTTAGTGTTAGTTTCTAGTTGGAGGTTTGAAGTTCCATCCAAGATGTGATTTGTAAAGTGAGGAGAGAGAATTCTTGTAATATCTTGTAATTTCATTTTATGAAATACATATTGACACTTTGATCTCCAAGATGTGATAGTTTTCTTAGTGTGCTTGATGAGGAATGGAGGGCCCCCATCAACCACAGTTTTCACACCTTTGTACATATTGGTAACATAATGTTTTTGTTTTATTTCATTTATTTTCAGCGAGTGTGTTTTCATTTTATGTAAGTGTGCTTTTCCTTTCAGCAAGTGTGATTTCATTTCAGCATGTGTGAGTGTGATTTCTTTTATGCAATTGTGATTTCAATTTCTTCTTGTTTGGTTTGGTTTGAATTAGATTGATTTAACTTGTTTGGTAATTAGTTTTAACTGCATTAGATTAATCTATTTTGATAAATAACTACCTAGTACATATAATATAGGTATACCTCGTCAGTTCTATGAACACCGGGTTGATGATTAAGGAAAAAGATTTAAATCACAATTAAATCACCCAACACTTCTCATACAAATCATGTAGCTTTTTCCATAGTCTTTTTGTTGTCTTCTCACTCACTACATTAAAGCAGACACTCCTTGCTAGGCATTGTCGAATGGTAGCAATGGCCCTCCTATCAAGGGACATCCAAGCTTCACCTATCATTTTTTAGGGTTTCTTTGCCATTCATTCATTGAATACTAATACTTTAGAATCATAATATCTTCTATTTGTGATTTCCATAGGTCAAAATTGACCCCATTAAACTTTTCCATATCGCTTAATATATTATTCTCCATACTGCCTGGCTTACACAACCCGCAACTTTGATAAAAAGTTATTCTTTTTCCGAAGATAACGATGCGTGATTTTTTTCATCATAGGGGAAATAAAATTACATTTTACATATATTATCAGAATTCTAGAAGAAAGACACCTCTCAACATAAAACTATGAAAAGAAACTAACAATTAAGATGAGCATACAACAAAGGGAAGAAGGAAGTTAAGTTTAACATTGTTCATCGACTTTTTATTTTTTCTTTTTCCTTCTACGCACCTTTTTCCAACCATCTAAATTTGGTTCAAAATAAATAAAATCCAATTCTCGGCCCACTTCCATATGGGGAACATCTCTGTCTCAATTTGAGCTCTCTAAAACATGGGTTTTTTTTGTATCCCCATTCCCAACCCATGCTTGAATAACTTCAAATTTCCTCCATTTTCTAAAGAAAAATAGTTTCTCCTGACTATGCCATTATTTCCCCATCTGTTTTGGTTTCGGCTTGAGCCATAACATCATATTCTATACAGACAAGATGACTCTCCTTCATATCTTCTTCCTCATCTTCTGATAGACAAGGATCTAAAAATTGCCAACCTTTTGGCCTGTTGGATTGTCTCTTTTTCTTTTTTGGAATATTCTTCACTTGAGGAAATGTGTTCTGTAGGTGTCTTGTTTGGAAGAAAACTTGACATTAGAATGCCTTGTTTTCATAATCTAAGAATCATGACCACTGGAAATTTTGGTGTTTCAATAATATGTGATCTGGAAGAAATTTGTTAAGGTTTATCTCCACACATATTCTATCAAAGGTGAAGAGGCCTTTATCAATTTTTTTTTTCGTGGAAAATCAGGGTAGGTCCACCCAAAGGGACCACACGCCGCAACTAAACTGATTAAAGCCTAACCCCAAGGGTGTCGAGGACAATTGAGCCTGTGACATCCCAATGGAAACACGCATTACCAACAAGACCTCGGCCAATTGAGCTAACCCTTAGGGCCACCTTTATAAGTTATTTCTAGGTCCATTTTTTTTTTAATTTACCAAGTGTTTCCAATGTCCTCAAGGACTTTGTGATGTTAGAATGGGAGGGGGATATTTGGGGGCGTTACCCACGCCGACATGGTTGAGAACACCATAGTTGTGGTGTCAAACTATAGGAACCATGGAGTGATAAATAACTGATTCTGACCCCAGAACCAAGGGTTTTCATTAAGAACAAGATCCAAATCCTTTTGGGTTTCAAATTGGCCTATAAAGAATTCTTTTGAGCATAAATAAATGTCACAATTGGGTGTCCACATAGAGAAAACCCATTGGTATAAAGCTTTCGGCATTGGCCAATAACTATTAAATCTTCAAATGAAAGCTTTAGAATGGAGGAAACATAGTTACTGATCAAACGAGAAAATTACCTAGTACCCATTTTTTTGAGGTAGCAAAAAATCACTCGATTTTTGAAAAGTGGTGATTCAGAATACACCTTTTTTTTTAGCATATTTATGGCGGTTGAATTTTCTTATGTATCAAGTATAAACATTGTTTTTTAAATATTAGTGACTTTCATGTTGATTTTGAAAATTGTTGGTGCAACATTGACACATTTTTTTAGAGGGATTATTTTTGACAATTAATTTTTTTTTTTTTTTTTATGTATCAAGTATGAACATTTTTTTTTGTTAATGATTTTCATCTTGATTTTTGTTCAGAGAACTTACTTTTTGCACTTTAATTTTTCTAATGTATTAAATATGGATTTTTTTTTTAATGTTGGTTTTCATGTGGTAACAAAACAAAACAAATAAAAAAAACCCCATAAAAAATGTAAAAACAAAAAAAAAAACAAAATTAACGTGTAAAATACATAAATTTTAAAAATATTAAAAGTATATATTCAAAAAAACATAATTTTAAGGGAAAAAATGTAAAAACTAACCAGAAAAACTCTTAACAACCTTTCTTTTAAGTTAAAAAAAAAAAAAAAAAAAAAAAAAATTACCTTTCCAACCAGCCCAGGGTGGAGGGGCCGACTTCGAGAGTCTGCCCCTACAATTCCTGGGTCTGTTGGGCTGCGGGGTGGCCGGGAAGGAGCTGCATGAGTCAACATCTGCCACCCCCGAGTCGGTCAAGCCGCAGGGGTGGGCGTAGAGAGAGTTTCATGTAGCTCTCACCCACCCACCCCTGCAACCCAACAGCGCTGGGGGTGGACGGGGTAGGAGCTGCACAACTCCCTGCCCGCCCACACCCGTGGCCCAATAGCTTGGTGATGGCATGGGCCAATTTCAGAAATCAACTCCTGCCACCGTAAACCTATTTTTTTCCACTTTTTTTTTAATTTAAATAAATAAATAAATTCATAATTTTGAACTCTAAATTGTTTTTAATTGTTTGTTTTTTCATTTTTTAACTATAAAAATAAATAAATAAATATTTTTTATTTTTTTAGTTAATTTTTAAGTGTTTTTCTTAAATTATGTGTATTTTTGAAATATTTTCTGCATTTTTTTTTATTTTTTGTTTAAATGTTTAAATTTTACAAGTTAATTTTGATTTTATTTTATAGTTTTTTTTAATGCTTTATTACTTGTGACTATTTTTTAAAATTTTTAGTGTTCTTTTTAATTTTTTTATGTTTTTTCAATATTTGAATTTTTGCTTTCTTTTGTGATACTTTTCGTGTTTTTATTTTTTTTTCAATATTTGAAATTTTGTTTTCTTTTGTATTTTTCATTTTTTATTTATTTATATATTTATTTATTATTTTATTTTTTTATTTTTTATTTTTCTGCAAGATCTGTGTCGATGCTTGTCTAGCTACTCAATATCATTATGTGCAATTTGATAGTTAATTTTAAATTTTTCGTTATAATGAATTGAGTCTACCTCCACAATGTGTTAATTTCAGGATTGGTCTTTAAGCTTTCATTACAATGGGTCAAGTTTATCTACACCGTGTGTCAATTTGATGGTTGATTTTAAAAATTTGTTCCAATGTATGAAGTTGTCTTAGGCTAAGATTTTAAAATCGTTTTACATTTAGCATTTTAAAAAAAAATTACTCTTGGTATAATAATTCTTTCATTCAGGTGTTCATTTTTTAAAAAAAATTAGTCATAAGATTTTTTCATAATGTCATGGTTGAAATATTTTGAAAACTTAAGATTTTTTTTGTAGTCTTAATCTTTGGTTTTAATTCCATGGTTGAAAAATTGTTAAGATGTTAATGTTTTTATAAGTCATGATATTTTATCTTTAATGTTATGGTTGAGAATAATTATAAGCATTTTTTCTTGAGCACCATATCTTTGGTAAAAATCCATGGTTGAAAATTTGTCAAGATGTTAATGTTTTTCTATGTCATGATATTTTATCTTTAATGTTATGGTTGAAAACAATTATAAGCATTTTTCCTTTAGCACCATTTCTTTGGTTTTAATTCCATGGTTGAAAAATTGTCAGGATGTTAATGTTTTTCTAAGTCATGATATTTTATTTTTTATGTTATTGTTGAAAACAATTATTAGTATTTTTTCTTGAGCACCATATCTTTGGTAAAAATCCATGGTTGAAAAATTGTCAAGATGTTAATGTTTTTCTAAGTCATGATATTTTATCTTTAATGTTATGGTTGAAAACAATTATAAGTATTTTTTTTTAGCACCATATCTTTGGTTTTAATTCCATGGTTGAAAAATTGTCAAGATGTTAATGTCTTTCTAAGTCATGATATTTTATCTTTAATGTTATGGTTGAAAACAATTATAAGTATTTTTTTTTTTAGCACAATGCTTGAAAATTGTTGGAATTTCAAGGGTTTTCAAAGACGTGATATTTTAAATTTAATGTCATGCCTAAAAATCTTGGAATTTTAAAGCTTTTCAAAGACATGATATTTTTTCTTTAATGTCATACTTGAAAATTGTTAGAAATTTAAAGTTTTTGAGTCATGATATTTTATTTTTAATGTCATTATTAAAAAATATTGAAAATTTAACTTGAAAAAAAATAAATAAATAAATAAGTAAAAATAAATAAATAAATAAATGTTATCCCATCGTAAACACTTTTCGTTTTCAGGGTGTCTTTTGCACATAAAAAAATTGGTTTTTACTAGCCATTTTTAAAAAATGTTGAAAATGTACCAAAAAAAAAAATTGTTATTATAGCGTCAACACTTTTCGTTTGCAGCCTGCTTTTTCATTTTTGGGGGGTTTGGGCTAGAGTACCCATTTTGAGGTAATAGATCCTATTTGATAAGTAACAATGTTAGGACAGAAAAGAAGGATGATACCTTAGAAAGATTAACTTCCAAAGTAAGATTCCACTCCACTTGATCTACAATGTCAAGGCCTATTATATTTTGACCTGATTCTGTTGTGGCTAATGACTTTCCTTGAACAACTTCATTGAAAGAAAATGAGTTTCTAGATGAAACCCTAGCACCTTGCACCCCACACAGCGGTGAGGTCAGAATTGTGGAGGAATTTCGTGTGATACCATAGACCTTGAGTTGATATTAGAAAACCCTGCTTTCATATTGCATACATAATAGGTTTGCAGGCAGACCCCATTTGTCTATAATAGAATACGTCAGAGACAAAATAGAGGTTGGGCTTTTTGTCCAAAAAATTCGATTTTTTCCCTTTATATTTCTAACAAAAACCTTGAACAAATATTTTTGTTTACTCTCTATCTAAGAAGCAATATTCCGGGACCAGGGAAATCGGTGAGATTTATTTGATAAATCGACAAGAGTGGAGAAAGGAGGGTTTGTCGCCGCCTCACAACCAACCAAAAGTTGAGCGTAAATTTGAAAACAAATAAAACAATGCGGAGGGCATGAAAATATTCCCTTTTGTGCAAGCAAAATTGAAGTTGAATTTCAGATGATGGAAGAGGTTAAAGACAGTTGATGTTGTTGGAAGGCGGACCATTCACTCTGTATGTCACCCCTGTTTTCTTGTTCCTTCGAAAGTCATAGGGTTGACGTAGAAAATGGATGCATGGTTCATTGAAAGTAAGGGCCATAAGGAAAGGTATTTCGTGCAACAAAGGAGACCAAGAGGCATTATGACTCTCCGTGGCACATCCACGAAAAGGAATGTGAGGCCCTGGTTGTTGCGACAACGGGAAAGGAAGAATCATAACAACTAGAAACCCAAGATTCTGTCGCTTCAAGTTCATCATGCACATCCAAGTGTTAGAGAGGAAAGGCTAGACCAGTTCTAATACCAGTTATTAATCAAAGCCAATAGTAAAATAACCTAAAAACAAAATTTTTAACTCAGTGGAAACCATGTTTAATTGAAAAAATTAACTATGGACACAAGATTGATGTAGAAAACCCCATTTAGGTAAAAAACCACTAAGGAACGGTTTAATATATTTTTATTACAACACATATTTCTTTCTCATGTAGAGTTCCTTTTTACTCACATCTCTGTTAAAAAAAATTAATTACAATACAATGGGCCCAATACCATTGGTTCATGGGTTGCTAGTCTAGTGACTGCTAACAACTTTAATTTTCATTTGGTCTCACCCCTAACAACAAAAGATATTAACAACAAACAAAATTCAATGTGTGTATATATAGGGAGAGAGATATCTCCTATTTCATGGAGATATGTTTTCTACATCCTAACGTGAGTAAGACATCTATTTAAACATATACTAATAACTAAAAAAACATTTTAGTGTGGACAATGTGAGCAATAAAT